>KN487117.1:35662-56479 GCA_000787095.1 Periophthalmodon schlosseri
TTCATACTGCACAGTGCAAGCACATGTTGCACAGTACAAACATGTGCTGCAACTGGGCAGGAGTTTTATTTTAGACATATCAGAAGCAGCATATAAATAGAAGCTGTAAGACATCTCAACTAATTATCACTGTTAATTGAGATACTGTTAAGTTGTATGTAAAAAAAAAAAAAAAAAGGTTTTACAGTTGTTCTCTTTCTTGAAAAATAAATCCTGTACCTCCCATTTTCTAGGCTAGGGACTAATGGCTTGTCCTCAGTGACATGGCATAAACGTTAACAATGTATCTGTTACTGCGGTTTAAGACAAACAATATTCTGAGTGTAAAAAATGCACGAAAACTGCGTGAGTACAAGAGGTTAGTTAAAGCCTCTCTGTCCGGGGGAGCACTAAGGACATCGGGGACATCACAGAGTGGATGCCACATCGAATGAAGCTTTCACCTCCCCTTTGATCAGTCCCCTCAGCTCAAATCCCAATGCTTTTCTACTATTCTCCTTCATCTGAATCTGAAATGAATTCTGCTCCTGGTGGGAACACACAAACACTTAACTGGTTAACATATTTACCAGCTCTGAAATCATATGCTGTCAGTCAGGGGACATATGGTGCACCGCTCTTTTAAAAGATGCACTTCAATTCATGCATATAATCAAAAAAACATGTTTTGATGCATTGGAGAGGAGTTGAAGGCAAACCACCAGATGGTGATATAAATAATATGCTTTGTATAGGCTATCATGGTCAAATACACTTAAGCTATGAGTATGGATATGAGAGAGGTGGTAAAGGAAATGGTGGTGGTGAGGTGCATCTGTGCGTTTACATGTAAAGTGTAATGAGATTTGTGAAGAACTTCTCCAGAGACAGGAACACTTAATGATAGCACTGGTCCCTAGCTCCAGAGCTTTTCAGGGGCTTCTTTGGCTAGGGGAAACTCATTAGTTGTGTGCACTCACCAGAGAAAGCACTGGAGGTACCAGAAGCGACACAAGACCCAGCGAATATCCCAGGCCTGGGACTGGAGGAGGAGAGGGACGACATGACATTGAGCCGAGCTGGTGACCCTGCCCAGTGACTAGTTTAGTTTGACGTGGTTTTTCAATTTTGTCTTTAATCCTTGAACTGGCTATATAAGACATTTTTCAGGACTTAGCGTTGCTATTTTATAGGGCTGCAACAATTGGAATAGTCATGATTAGTCGACTATTAAAATAATCATAACTGTATTTTGACAATCATAATGATTAACTGGACTATACAGACTCAGCTCACTCAGACCTCAGTCCAGCTGCGGCTGCAGTGTTTGAGCGGTTTTGTTGCGGTGTGACACTGACACTTAACAGCAGTGGACTGCTGGGCCGTCGCCGTCGCCGCCTTTGAAGTTGGATGCGCGAGACCTCGTGTTCACGCGTGTGAGAACTATTCATTTATTAAGGGAAAAGACTTGGGGTGGGCTCTGGTGTCCAGTGAAAACAGAGTCCTAACCTCCTCCGCCTTGTTGCGTGCAGTCTGAGCCTGGAGTGAAACACACGCTAAAAGACCTTTTTATAACAAAGCTGGCTGCATTAATACAGAATGTCAAAAAGAATAAACAATCGGTTCTCTCATTCTCAATTTAGTCTTCAGCCACCATATTTTCACCTATATTTGTTTCAAATATATTTGAAAAATCTCAGTGTACAACTGAAACAATCGTTTTGCAAGTCGACTAATCAAAAAAATAATTGCTGACGAGTCTACTCCTAAATTAATTGTTAGTTGCAGCCCTAGTATTTTATGTACAACTTAAAATAATGCACGCATCTATATTACAACCTCAAAAACCCTTACCTTTATAAAAAGAGGGCTTATGAAAAGAACGTTTGCCCCTAAAGGCTATGTCCTTGTTACTAAGTTGAAAAGTAATTTATTAAAACATCTAATTCAATTGCCGGCCTTTATCAAAACGGCTGTATTTGCTCTCCCATCAGGCCGGACCCTGACACTGGCCTGCTCCAGCTCATGCTTTAATCATCTCCCTTCTGAACTGCTGCTACTTTGCCTCTAGCCCCATAAGCTACCTTTTCTTTTAGTCCTTTTAGAGGCCTGTAGCTAGCGTTATGTTGTTACTGAAGTGGATAAATGTGATCCCACAAGTACAGAGGCTCCACAGTGATGTTTTGAGCAAATGGGCCGCAGCACATTCTTGGAAGCTGTGCAAAGGACGGTGCAGGCCTCTCTTGCAGAATGTGGAGGTGCTAATTTGATTAGAAGACTTGTGGCTGATCTTAAGAAATGTTAACAAAGGACATTAAACCTCCTTTTGGGTAAAAGGATTTTTGGGTCTGACTTTTGGGAGGAAAAAACTTGCTGAGGAAAATGCAAGACAGAATAGAGGGCAGAATTGAAGACAAACTGTGTGAAACTTAACAAAAGGAGCTGCTGGGTGGAAAAAGAAAGGATTAGTGCATGTAAGACATCAGGCCAAGACGAGTAAAGACCGGGAACGAAAAATTAACTAGAGACTGTATTTCTATTTTCAGTATGAGGTCTTGGTCCACGATTTGACAAGTCTAATGAGAATGCTGTACAACAATGTTACTGATTACAGAACTTTTTCTCCCTATAGACGCACAGCAAGCTCACCTCTCAAAGCCCACGATTTAGACCTTTTCACTAACTCATGCCCGCCTCTGGACTGACCATTTCAACATGAAGGGTGGAAGAAAAAAAGCCTGCGGGGGTCAGGTGAAGAACAAAGCGTTTCAACATCTCAACGCCTGGTATTAGTTGAAAGAGAGGCTATAAGTTAAGGATTCCCACTGAGAAAGTCCTCGGCCAAATTGGACCGGGCAGGAAGAATGAAAGGGCTTGTAAGAGAACGATATATAGGGTTGGTTAAAAGGTGTGTGGATTGGGTTCGACAAGGACCATAAAATGATACTTCTCAGTATCAGAGTGGAACAATAACAGAGTAATATTCTATAGCCAACTCTAAATAAAAGTGATAAATCATGTTTTGCAGTGTAAAACTAAACTAGTTGTACAGTAGCCCCTTTGTAGTTGCCCATTTCAAAATCCAAGAATGCAAACAAGGGTAGTATTTCCTGTCCCAAGCTTATAAAAATTAAAAAGGTTACAAAACCAATGCCTAAATATTTGATGTATTACTTTACACTGTACTTCAGTGCGTTCCAATACAGAAAACTGCTCATTCATATAACAAAGCAAAAATTTTGCGTTTCGACTGGCAGAAGATAATTCAGTTGTTTGCGAGCAGTGCATTTCAAAATGAAGATGAGATGTTAATCAGCTGTCTGTCTCCATCACAAACAAACATACAGAGTTGCACGCCTGCACTTTCTATAATCAAACAGTAGTCAGGACCAAAACAAAAGCAGCAGACTCCCATCTCTTAACAGTGTAAACAGCATCAGCTCTGTGTGACAGGAACAGCTTCACTGCTTGATTCTGATTACAATTTTATCACAATATCCAGCGCCTGATTGCTGCAGTTTACACAAATGATGTAGGAATTTTAATCACTTAAACGTACAGCGCCATACAACAACATATGGCGGCAAAGTTCTGTGCAAGTGATACTGTGGAAGTAGTTTGATTTTCTTTTGGTCTGACGGTTCATAATTTGGGTAAACGTATGTACTTGTAGGTGCATTTTCCTCCTCTACATTTTTGAACTAGTTTAAAGTGGAACTGTGCAATTGATTGGATTACACCCAACAATTCAAAAATCACAATCGAGACTAACTCTGAAGTGCTTTTTGTGCGCACACATTTCCATGAGTCAAAAGGTTGCAAGTAGGTTGGAAAAAAAAATAAAAATCCTGCAATTCTAACCATTTTAGTGCACAATAACGTAGACTTACCTGACTGCGAAGGAGCTGCGTGGCGTGAGGCCGGGGAGAAGGTCGACCACAGGATGGGGTGAAAGGTCAGCGGTGAGGGTGAGTCCAGAACCTTCCAGTATCAGGGTGACGTGCTCTGGCAGAAGCTCGGTCGTCTCTGAAGTGAATGTGATCAGGAGAGGCTGGCCATAGCTGTGGATGTGGCTACCCAGGAATTTCTCTGGAGGGGAAAGGTCAAAGGGCAGGTGTATTACCAGGCAAACTATACAAACCGGATGAAGGCTTTCGCAGACTAATTGACCTTAGTTAGTGCATTTTGTGAGTATTTCATGGCTCTTTACAAATACAGGCTATAGTCAAAATTCTGAATATAATTGTGATTGTAATTGTGAATTAAAAATAGAGAGCAATCAATATTTAGTTATTTTATGTGTACGGATTTTTTTTTTATGCAAAATTTTTTACCAAAAATATAATATAATAATATAAGGATGTAACTTTTCAGCCAAAATTAAACTTTTTTTTTTTTTCAATAAACACTTGAAATGAAAAAAAAAAAAAACAAAACATGCATTTTTTTTCATTTCAAGTGTTTTTGGCATTGAAAAACAACACTGAGCAGGACTGCATCTCCACAAACTTGACCTGGTTTGGCCTGGCCGTCTCCTGCTTATTTTCATGGAAATGTTGTTCCTTATGTTGCGTATTTATCTCCATGGAGAATGTTCCAAAGTATGTTTTAACTTTCTATTTTCATGGGATCATGCCGTTGACGTGCCACCTCTAGAAAGTTACATAATGTACCTTTAAGTACATTCTTCGACTAAAACAAGTAACTGCAGCCATCAACAATACAGATTTGTTTTATTTTCTTGTTGCGCTATTTAACAAACCATACATACAAACAGATATAACTCGCCTGTCTGGGTCAATTTGCTAATACGTCCTTGGACAAACGCTTGACAAAGTGGAGAACTATCTGGGTGGGTATGAAGACGCCTGACAGGTTGACTGCTCTCTTGTTTTTGAGTCTAATCGTGTGTGAAGTACATCCCAAGCTCTTCTGGGGGTTGCAAGGGCTAAGGACTTGAGTGGGCGATTTTGCGTGGTGAGGGGCCTGTGGCATTGTTCACTGAGATCTTTCTGTGTGCTTTTGTAATAGCAGCCCAAACAGCATCCTTGATCATCACTGCTGTGCCCTTTTGACATCCACAGCCCACGCAATGACACCCTTCAACGCGCCAGCTTTTATTTATCTGACCAGAGACGGCATTTAGGAAGTTGTATTTGGAGCTTTATTTTGAAACGTACATGTTATTAAGTACGATACCGGTTAAGTTACACTTTATTGTCCCCGTAGGGAAATTTGTCCCCTGTATTTGACGCATCCTTCAGTGCCACTGGGGCACCTCATCAGGAGCAGTGGGGACGCACCGCTGCGCCCGGGGACCCATCTCTGTGATCTTGTTGCTAGGCTTGGTCAGGACTAACTTCGACTGAACGTATTGTGCGTGTTTTGGGTTGAAGGAGCAAACCGAAGTGCCTGGAGGAAACACACCCACAACCTTCTTGCTGTGAAGCGTGAGTGCCAGCCACGCAGCCACCATGTCGTGCTGATATAATTTCATACTAATTCAGTCAGACTATTCACAGGTTTCAACTTCCTATTATATGCAACATTTTGAGGACTTCTTCCTATTCAAAAAAGATATATTTTATGGCTATGGCAACAGTCCAACTTTTTCATCACTCTGAAAACCATGGATACCTCTATAATCTAAGAACTAAATACATGCCTAATTTCTAAAAAAAACAAATCTGTTACAACTGTTGTGCTACAACTGTGTTTTAGGCACATATCATTTCTTTTTCCTGCCAACCCAGTACACTCACAAAGAGAGCCATTCTTGGAAGGAGAGACTCTAGTATTGAATAAGGTATTAGGACACATAATCTCAGAGAAGTGTTCCATTTCAAACCTGGCCAATATAACACAAGTGGTGCTGGAGAAAGATAATTACTTGGCCACAATTCAGCTGGCATAAGAATATGATGGAAAAAATCCTGGCCATTCACCTGCAGCTTATTGTCCAAATGTAGAAGTCAAATTTATGTTTAAATGAATTATGATGCTACCATAAAGGTGAAACATTTACAGTTTAATCGTTAGTATTTTTTTCTTTTAAAATTAAGACAAGCATAACTTTTTTCACAATTAATAAAGCTCAAAAGTCAAGGCGTGAAGCCAAAAACCGCTCAGTTGGTGCTGAAAGCCCAATGAACACAAATGTTTAGTATTTTGCTGCAGGATTTCAAATATTCTCAATATTAAATTCCAGCTGCAGCTTTTCACATAACCCCAAGCTTGATTTCTGTTTACAATACAACACGGAAGTACACCGAGTCACATCTTATTTTGAGATTCATCCTTTTAAAAAGGAATATTTTGAATTTGTATAACTAATAAAGAGTGGCTTTTTCTAATGAAATATGACAGTATTTGTGTCAGTGGGACTTTGTAATCAATAGAAAGAGACGAAACCCAGCCAATTCAGCTCAGGAGTGAATAAAACACATAACTCATCCTCTTTCTTGATCAATACATATTGATTGATGGGAATAAAAAGACACATTCAGCCATTGAGGTTTAGCATAAATCCAATTAGACATGCATTACTTTGCAAAGCTTTCTGATATACAACACGTTCACAAGTCGTATTAAAAAGAAATGATTAAAATAAGAGATAATTACATGTTAATGTCAGTTATGGAAAAGTGCTGATAAATTATACCTCATCGTCCAAGTAATAAATAATCTACTTTTAACTTGGCCAGCAAGATGAATTCTCGCGATATTTGTGAGTTCACAAAGAATCCCTCTGTCCAGACTCCCGCTGTGGCGGTTTCCTGGGCCACAGTGCTTCAGACCAATCACAGGGCAGCTTTGTTATTTGGGCGGAAGACAAAGGTGAAGCACCAAAACGAAAACAACAAAAAATAAATAAATAACTACTAACAAAAAAAAGTGACGCCAACCAAGGAATATATGGACTATTTTGTGCATTTGTGGACGGGAAGACTTCACTACAGTTTGATTTCTCAGCCTGTTCCTCTGTTGTGACGCTTCAACCAATGAGCTTCTTCATAATATTCCACCTTTTCACCTTCGCTTTCAGCAAGAGCCTGTCCAGACTGATAAATGTGTAGAACTTAATTCTATTATGCAAGTTATACCTACACATGCCTCATCTTAATTCTTATTGAAGTAATATGTACAAGATTTATTCAACACATGTACACAGTGTTGCTCTCAGTGGAATATTTCAATTGGAACACGTACAGCAGATTGAGAACCTCTGGTGCAGGCATTTTTCACCATCTGGTTTTCACAGTTGAATGCTGTTCAAGTGTAGATTAAGGATCTGCAGAATCCAAAAGGTTCATTTGTTAACCTATTGAATAATAATAACAAACCGTGGTTTTATTTGCACTATTGATTGAGTGCCAGGTTTTCATGGGTGAAAAACATAAGATATAATGATTCCTTTAAAGTAATATGTGGATCCTAATGAATTCTAGTGGGAGGTGGTGTGTAAACCCTAATCATTCATAATTTACTTTACACTATTCACTTAAGTGCAGGCCTCCGTTGAGACTCCATTTTGGATACAGCATAAGGTGCATAATTACATTTGGAGAACACAATAACAATGAGTAATGTACAAAACTCTGATTCAAAGAAAATAAAAGTCAGGCAATAAAGTGATTAATAGGAAATACACAGCACACCCCTTGCATAACGGTGTGTAATGAGCCCAGTAATACTATTGTGTGACTAAGCTAATATTGTCCTCTGAAGGACTCCCTTATGGTTACAAGTGAGAACGCGTTCAGAGGAACTAAAACTCCACAGCCATTACTCTGCTGGAGTCTGCCTTTTATTACTACAGCTTCTCCACTTATTTTTTCATGTTCGTGTCTATTTTTATTATGATTATTTTTAAAGGGAGCAGCAGAGGTGTAATTAGTTAGGAGCTAGCCACTGGAGATCTGATATTCCCAAACTAATGAATCATATGCCCAACAAAAGATTATTTATGTGAAAATATCTATCATGATTGATTAGCCTTCTGCGTTACAAAACAAAACACTATTTATTTCACTATTACTATTTAGAGGCCTAATATTGCACCACTGTAAATAAATTGTCCATTATTATACTTGTGCATATCCCCAGTGGCTGTGGAGACTTAGAAACTAGGCTGGAACACATTTGGTACACATTGGACTACTGTGTGTAAAACAGCAATAGGTGAATGATGTGGCCTCAAATAACCCAAAGCTTTGAATTTTTCTATGCATGACCCGAGGTTCACTGCTTCTGTCCCTGTTGACTCTCTTCCAGGAACACCTAAAACTCACAGTGAGTGATAGATACTGATATAACTTATAGAGGATGGTGGAGAGGTTCACTATAAATCTGATGGTTTAAACTGGGACAAAATTAATCAATTAATCAACTTTGCTTCAATTAAATCACTGCCTTCCAAAAAATATCCCAAAGACACAAACATCGACTACTGCAGGCCGTTTGAGGGCAACTCCTGCATGGCCAAACTTAAAACTTTCTAACAGGTCCAACAGTGTCAAGACATACTGTCTGGCACTAATCTGTGGTGCCTTCAGGCGCTGTACGTGAGCAGAAAACCCATCTCCTGAAGGCCACCAGCTATCACATAGTCACTGGGATAGTCACTACTTTATGCATAGACTGTTCCACATACTAATGACATTCAGCCAAGACGCTGAAGGAGCTGGTTTATCTTGGACATCACTGGAAGCCACACAGAGCTAAGCTGGAGACAGAAGAAATGCCATATTGCTCCTAATTTGGTTTAATAAAAGAATTTGGATGCCACAGGGCTTAGCAAGAATTGACAATACAACGATGACTTCGGTAGCAAAGCGGATTTATTTTAGTTCAATCTCGCAACGCAACACATGAGATGACATATTTTTATTTAGCATTTTTCCTGCCGCAACTACCTATATGCATAGACTAGTAAAAGCAGGAACTGAACCACTGACAAACTAATTAGCCATAATTATTTGGAAACTAGAAGCTTTATATGTGATGCAAGACCAAATACATACAATTAATTGTTGTGTTGTTAAGTATTTCCACAAGCCTGTGGTTGTTTAATGAAATATTTCCTTTTATGTACAACAGTAAATGAATCGATTAAAGAAAATGAACACTGAAACTGAGAATTCCTACTCAACTTGTTTAATGATTTTACTTTTAAATGTAAAATAAAATAAACAGACAGACATACATCCTGGGTTGAAGTCCAACAGTTAACAAGTGCCAGTGCTTTCATTTTGTTTTCTCCATCTTTCTCTTTTATATGATAGGCCCTGCCTCTTTGTAAGTGCAGATGACAAAAGCAGATGCTATGCAAGAGGCGTCCGGTGAAGATGAGAGACTGAAAATGGCGAGTCCCCTTTTCAGACTGCTGCATTTTAGAGGACAAGGCCAAAGGAGTCGATTGCATGTGGCGCGAAGGGTAGCACTTGTCTTGTGTGAAACTCTTAGCAGCAATTGCCTCTTGAGTCAGAATGACAGGTAGCCTGGAGCTGCTCTAGTGGATACTGACTCTTCTTTGACTCCTCCACTTCTTAACTCGAAACAAGAGCAGCTGCCCTTGGTTTATACAGGATTTCTTTATGTATATTATTTGCAACAGCTGTACAAAAAAACATCACGATTCATTGTAATATAAACTTACATTTTCCTGCCCCTGTATGACTCATCTGGTAAAACACGACACGCATCAAAGATTGATATTACAGTCATTTACATGTCACTGAATTCATAATAATGAAACAAAATATTGTTTTAAAAAATGAAATATTGATTAAAAAAAACTAAAAAAATCAATCAACTGCCTACTCGCACTTACCCCTTGCAAAAAAAACCCAAAGCAAACCAAACAAGCAAAGAAAGGAGAAAACTATCCCTCCCGAAGATCTAAAATAGAATCACGTAGCAAGCCTCTGAACAGATGGCGGTGAGTCCACAGCAGCCACCCCCTTAAGCATGAACAACACTCAGCCAAGACAGCCTCTCTGTCCGACTGTCCGATTCTTGTGGCAATGGAGTATCTTGGAGCAGAGTCAAAGCAACTGTTTAGTGAGGTACTACATGTTTGCCTATGATCGTGTCTGGCAGATGCAGTCAAGTGTTCAGTCTGTCGAGTCACCACGGGGACCCGAGCCGCGCTGCGTGTCAACTGTCAAGCAGATGTCTGGGATCCATAAGAGGACCCTGCACATGCCTCTCAAAGATAAGCACACCGCCTGCGTCTATACGTGACCCGCGCTCATGATATTGCAGAGCATCAAGGGAAGGCCGCCGCTTTATGGGGCTTTATATATATGGAGCATCGTATGACAACATGAGTGACATTCTGATTGGATTCAGCCAAACTAGTGGGATGAGCAGTAAGAGAAGACGTAGGACGCGGAAAGGTGTCACTGGTTTCGTCGTGATGTGATTTTTTTATCCGACACAATTGCCAACCCAAGTTCAGAAAGTGTCAGCGAATGTGTGTGACGGCTTGTCCATTGTGGCATAAGCTGATATTTTTAGTGCTGGGTGAATTCTGTATTTTTTTTTTTATACACCAAATCCGATATAAAAAGAAAATGATTGAATCCTGTCTCTATTTGGGACAGCTCCTGCTCAGAACATGTACCATGGTAATGAATGCTGTTATGTGGATTCCATTAAAAAGCATTTGGTATGATGTTGGACATGAACACTGTCACTCAGAATTATGCGTGACTTTGTACACTCACAAGTAAACTCACAACATATCTGCCTCCGTAGGCCACTACTAGGTGATAGCGAGAAGCAGATGTGTGCTTTTCTCAATCAATTATCAGTCAGTAAGGTTTTAAAATGCACCATGTCTGAGGTAAGATAAGAAGGCTGCATGCATTGCTAATGTCCAACACTTATGTCACTAATTGACACTATGTATTTGCACTTCATTTGGTACATTGCGCCACACATATGTAATTATTCAAGGAAATCATAGTGTAAATGTGTTACTGGTCTTACTATATAAATGTATCAAATATAGAATATGGCTCCACTCTAGCAACTATTTCATGCTTCTATAAAATACTGTTCATCTGAAGCCATTGTCTCTGATTTTGGGGGGTATTAAATCTCTAGGATGAGTTGTTAATGGGATTGCTTCTGTTTTGCTTCGGGCTTTGGGTTGTGCTGCAACTGGAGAGGCTGTTTAGTTTGATGTCTTGAAACCGACTTAGTGGCAATGCGAAGAAACCAAGCCAATTTTAACTTTGTTGCCTCTCCAATACAGCCAGAACATCCAATTCCATCAGGACTTTGCTGCCTGACCACTTGATAGAAATGGGCGCTAAGTCCTGTGGCGAGCCCGGCTTATTCCCTTATCGGCTAATAGCTCGGATAAGAAGCTGTAAGAAATGGTGTCAAAATAACTATTGTATGACTCCTTGCCAAATGCCCTGATTAAAAAACAACATGAGCAGGATATGGCTATTATACATGTTTCTGATGTTAATTAAATTTTCACTTAGTCAAATAATAATTGCAGCAATTTCGATCAGGTCAGTTTGTTCAAATGTCAAACAGTTTTCCTTTTGGAATATACATTTACATCATATACATTTGACCCAGCCCGAGGTAACAATCTCTTCTAGTTACAATCTAATTTATGACTCACCAGGAGCTTTGTAGAAGCCAGTATCTTCTTTGCTAAGCGGCAGCAGGTAAACTTCACCTTCTTTCCATAGCAGGGGGTACTCCTGTCCCCCCGAGAATAACCCCACCCAGCCGTCCTGATCTGCAAAACAGGAGATGATTAGAGATTAGTTCTGCTATTTATTTATAAATATAAATAAACATGATAAAACACAAGCGTAGGAACTCCTCATGTGACTTTAAGATGTTCCCACATTTAAAAATAATAAAACAAATCAAACCCCACATTTTATTACAACTGAAGTAAAGGTACCAAAATAAAATTCCTGCTTAAGTTCCTTGCATGCAGTGATTTTTATTTCACATAGTTTTTATGTTGCCCGTCCCTTCCATTTCTTTTCATTTAGGCTTGGGGCAACAACTGAGACCACGCTGTTTTGGCATTGAGGACAAATGTATTTATTTAACAACACATTACGTAAACACACATCTAAACCAGATACTAAAACTGTTCTGACTGCAGCCTTCTAAGAGTCTCATATATATGCAACTCAACTGATTCTATACTATGTGGAATGGCTTATTACATGGCAGTTGCATGAGCCTAATACCAGCTACAGAACAGGTAGAGTATCTGATGAAAACATATCAGACAGTACAATTACAGACGTTACCCTCTATGAAGTCGGAAGTGATGTTGAAAGCTCCGTAGTGGCTGGATGAGGAACAGGCTAATGAATGGCCAAAGCAGAAACATGCTTGACATCCCCCTGGGTTCATTTGTTGGAGGTCAAAAGAGCCTGGTTTGCATCTGCAGACAGACAAAAGCGCTGTATTCATACGCAAATATTAACATAGACAAAAGTATCAGGAATTATGCTTCATTCCTTTGCCATAGCTAAGTATAAATGCTACTCTTGTAATATTCCATCAAACAAAATGATGATCTTATTACATTTACTCATCAAGATAATTAAGGATGGCAGCATCTCAAGTCAATTTGAATCTATAACTTGGGTCCCCAACTTGAGGCCTGCACATGTGAAATGAAGCAGCATTCGAGGGCTTCACTACAAGTGCCACACTAGTCACATTGCCAAGGGGAGTACACTGCTCAATGAGGCATAAAATCGGCTAAAACGTCAACAAACAAGGTGAACATAATTGCTCAGTTGTTCAAACCAAGGACTATTTCATTTTCTGTTTTAACCAAGTATTTGTCTCCTCTTGTATACATTGCACTGGCCACAGCAGAAAGGCAAAGGAAAAAAGTGACACTAGTATCTTACTCGAATATCAAAATTATGTGAAGTCTAAAAATCTGAGTCTAATTAAAAATGGTAGATTTAAACCCCAAATTTACGGCCGCAATTATTTTATTTTATTGAGTGCGAGTACTTACCTGTCACAGTTCTGTCCCTCAACGTTTGCCTTACAGTTGCAATGTCCATCCACAGCAGAGCAATGTCCCACAGTTCCAACAGTACTGCACCCACATGGCCTGAATACAACAACATTACATGACTCAAACATGTTCTGAGGATAGAAACATAAGTACGAATACAAATTATTTAAAATTTGAAAAGCTCACGCAAGAAAATGAAAAAAAAAAAGAAAAAAAAGTACAAATCTGTCACAAAAATATGTTAATTATGGGTACATAGGACGACAAGATAAAAAAGAAATTCACAACATATTTCTATTAATTTTATACTGAAACACTGTCTTATGCCTAGTTTTATGTGAAACACTGGTTATGGCAAATGACTATTTCGCTGAATGTAACAGAACCCAGCTTGTTTGTAAACTGGTGGCAACTGGCAAATTTAAAAAGAAAAAAGATAATTCTCTAGAGAAAAGATCATCGAGTGATACGATCATCTTACAAAATATTGTGGCATGAGACTGTCTTGCCCCATCCCTGGTCAGTTTTAATATTACCTGTTAAAATCTATTCTATCCATGCTCACTGATGAATGACTTTTATTTAGTGCCTGTTTTAGTGAGGCTATTTCATAATGAGGTGCTAATACAAATAATTTAATTATCCAAAGGCAAACCCGCTCTTGTTGGCTGTGCTCCAGTGGACTGTGTAATTCACACCTCAACTCAACAACCACATTTTGCCGCATGAATCAGACATGTGCCGTCTGTTTGCGTGGAAGGCTGTGTGGTCTCCCTTCATTTTGGACGGAAAGTAGATACACTAAGGATGATTAAATTCCTACTCCAGCATTGATGTAGTTTTCTTAATAATGTATGTACCAACATGCTGGACATACAGAGGTTATCTTTGAAGAAATCACAAAATCAATGATTATAGGTCTATAGGGTTTTGCTTGGCTGGTGTTCCTGTTAGAGTCGTCCTTACCCTCCCTCTGCTTCCCTTAAAATATATTTTCAGTGATAAAAATGATAAAAAGGCAAACAGTCATTGATATGCAATTCAACACTGGCGCAAATTAGCATTCATGCAGTAGGTAGAGAGGGTCAGAGAGAGCTAGGATAGACTTCTTATGAATATCAAACCGACTGCACACGCACGCACACGCACGCACGCGCGCACACACGTACAGCATTTAAACATTTACATTCAGCCTCACGTGCTCATGTACATGCAAGGCTCCCAGGTCCACAGTCAGTTCATGCACTTTTCATCAGTGGCCCTTACAGCTGCAATGAAGACCGCGCTTTAAAACAAACAAACCCTGGGGTAAATGTACTAGTCCAGCATCAAAACAGATGCACCTTGAAACAACATCATAACGATTCATCTGATCAGCTGAGGACAGTTTGTTTGAAGGGCTCAGTGTATTTCGCGCTACAAGGAGACTTTCTTATATCGCTTAAACTCTTCGTTTGTGACACTTGATTACTGCAATACTAGAGCCATGCATCAACTCTGTCACCTGTAAATGTAGCTGTCTTGTTCAGAAAAGACTAAATGGAAAATAAGATTTGAAGAAGTCAGCCAAAATTCCACCGTAGCACAATGGATGTATTAAAAAGTAACCGGGGTGGAAGCGGTGTAATGAGGCGGCAGAAAAGCGAACACTGGTAAGTTCAGTGCCAAATGTCAACGGGCCTGGCCCACTTTAGAGTAAAGATGATCAGTTATCATTAAGATATTATCTAATATTCAACTCTTATATACACACCATTAAGCTATTTACGACCAAGTGTACTTTTCTCCAGAGCCTACAGTTGTGTTGTAGAACTACAGATCGGCCTCGAGACCGTTTTTTACGGTCTTGGTCCTGTCTGGGGCCGTTTCTCGATCCTCGTACTTGTGCAGACTTGTTGCTTGTGGACTTGTTAAACGTCACTCTCCGCGGCCCACGTCCTATTCCAATTCAAAGTCCGCTTCTCTAAGTCCGTTAGAAATCCCCGGATGAGAACTTGCTCCGCTCGTTTTCCCGGAGATGCATCGGAGGAGACTTGTCCGTACCTGGTCCGGACTCGACCCAGTGTATTTCCCACAATGCACTTAACGTAGCGCACTTGTGCCCGGTCACCGCGGCCCTGCGTCATGGATCTAAGTGCATCCGCGTGCGCGTGGAGCGAGCCGAACCGCGCGGTCAAGCCGATACATACAGCGCGCATGGAAATCAGTGCACTTAATCATCTAATGGTTTTATTTGTAACAGTTCTCAACGCGGCGCATTTTCCATATAGACTATTAAACCTACGTAGGCTGTTTTTTAGTGATTCTTCCCATTTCCCTGTAACATTCTGTCACATGGGCCCAACCAGAGGACTGTATTCTATGGCACTGTAGATACTTAACTAATCAGTGGTCGTAGTTAGTCATTCATGTTGTTATTCATGTTGTGCCTGTGCGGTTTAGTGAGCCTTCTGTTTAAAAAATGCGTAGAAGTTTTGAAATAAAACCACTCACAAGTGCTCAAGAAGTGAGTTTACTGTTAATAATTACCATTCAGATTTACCATTATGAATATCACGTAGCCCATGCAGAGTATTCTAGCTCATGCCATACAGTTTAGAGACAAGATGAATGTTTTACTTTCTGAAATAAACAGTGTACACATTGTGGCTGTATTTTATACTGTATTGTGCATGCGTATTGGTTGGACACAAAATAGCTTTTACTGGC
Organism: Periophthalmodon schlosseri; assembly: GCA_000787095.1. Classification (NCBI taxonomy): domain Eukaryota; kingdom Metazoa; phylum Chordata; class Actinopteri; order Gobiiformes; family Gobiidae; genus Periophthalmodon; species Periophthalmodon schlosseri. The sequence goes on from KN487117.1 coordinate 51,381, forward strand.
ATTCACAAAAATCATTGCTCACTCTTTTGAGGAACCATGATGATTTAACTTCAGCAGTATTTGAATGAAGAATGATTAATTGCAGCATGCATAATGAATATTGATTACACAGTTAGCAAACATAAAAGTGTAGGATAAGCTGTAATATATTGTGACACATGGAAATATGCTTTTCCACAAAACACCCACTGCTCTGCTCTTATGATTGATTTCTTTGTTTAAATCTTGAATGGGTTTCTTTTTTTTCAGTCCTTGTTTTTGTGTGCAGTGCAGCTCTGCAGTTAAACGTTACGTTGTCACATTTCCCTGATAAGAAGGAGAACAGATTCACAGCAGTGTCACGCAAGCAAATAGGACTATAAATATTTTTGATGGCATTTGCTAGCTGTATTTTCATGAAGTTCATAAAGCTTTTCGTGGTTAGTGCACACACAATTATGTTGATTAACTTTTCTGTTCTTACTAGGACTGGACTAGAGTCTCTATGATCGTGCATGTTGCTCACCTGCAGCCACCAAGGCCAAGAGAATGAAAGCCGGGCACACAAGTGTCGCACTTCTCTCCAGTCACCCCTTCTTTACAAACACAGCTTCCTGTCTGATCGCACTGCAGACTGACTGAGCCTGGGAGGACAGCAGAGGGCACACAGGCAGGGAGAACAACAGCAGAATGGTAAGAATGGTAAGCTCAAAATTCCATATCTCTATCTACATTGTGCTCCATGTAATGTTTTGTAATTGTTAACATTTGCAGCAATATATGAGTTTAGCTGCACAATGGAATCTTGATTGACCATCACCCTGTTCACACCAGCTTGTAAAATCGTTCGTGTGTCTCTTGTTACAGTTCAGATTTAATGACCCCTCTATATTGACATTGTTTATGGGATTTGATTAACAGACGCAGTGCTGGGTAACATCATATTTTTCTATGCAAAAATAATGGTTTCCTCCGGGCTTTCCAGTTTTCCTCATCAACTCGAAACGTGCACCGGTAAAATCCTTCGGCTAAAGGTAGTTCTGACTCCTGTTGCCCCAGCGGCACTGAAAGATGGGTCGAATGTAGACAAGTTTTCCAACAGGGAGCAGTCAAGTCAAGTTTACCTTCATCTTAACCTTACATGTTTTTCATGAGGACTAGGTATTAGTAAATATTAATAAGTTTTATGAAATACTTACACTCACAATTTGCAGCTATTATAATCCATTTATTACAGAAAGATTTACTGCAAAGTAAATCTATATTCACCATTAATATTGCAGTTGCACGGGAGGCAGACATCCTCTGGGGAGATCCTGTAGTGGTCCTCTTTACAGCGTTCACAATGGGCTCCATCTGTGTTATCTCTGCAGTTAAGGCAGCGCCCCCCACTGCCTGTGCTGCGGTACTGATCCATGTCAAACACACATTTGTCTGATCTCCCGCTGCAGTTGCACTCTGGGAGGAGGAGATAGAGATGTGGAGGAAAGGACGCACAAGAAGAAAGCAAGAGGTCAAGTGAAGAGTGAACAGCCACGAGGAAAGAAAGGACAAGGTACATCAGACCAAAATAGATTCACATGGAGACAGAGCGAGGCTATATGTGTGAGGGAGATTATGTGTTCAGGGATTGGATCATAATTTAGAGGCTCGTTGCTAATCTCATTTCACGCAGGCCTAATGAGGAGCCAATCGGCTGTCAGGGGGCACTTAGATAACAGTAATTCATGTTTATACAAGAGAAAATTACTCAGCTGATAACGCACCATCACAGCTCTCATACCCTTCAAATCAAATCCCTCTTTAGTTTACCCGTTACCCTGAGGGCGGATTTATGTGAGAATTGCAGATTTTATTATGAACCCTTCTCTGTGTTGTTCTGGAATGGGATGAATATTTCCCCATGTTAATAAAGTGTCCCAGTGGACTAAGCCCACTCGAAAGACTGCTGCAACAGAACGTAAACAGTTTACATTTCAGAACTTGGATAATCTATAGGAATTAGCAGTTTCATCTCAAACAGGCCAGTAAATGTGAGCTGCGGTTTCCTCCTTCTCATTATGCCATTTTTGAGGTTTATGAGCGGTGAACTATTTTGCATATCATTTAGTTGTTTATATAGTGTGGTGGCTGGGTTTTACAGCTAAGTTCAAGGTGAGGGAGAGTCACTGTTTTTGAATGCAAAACAGCTGGTGAATTAAAGTGCAAGGTTAAATTTTGTGAAAAGAATATGGCTGATGATTGCAGTTAAATATGAGCAACACAGACATGCGCTTCATTTTAATTCACTGACCGACCATTTTTCCAGCATTTAAACTGAAAGTACAGTAATAATAGTTGATTTCATTTACATTTCTTACATGAGTCTTGTGGCAGTAGCTGGTGTCTGCTTTTCTTGTGATGAATAGATGCTGTTCTGACAAGAAGTGAGACTTTTGGAGAGCTGCTGCAGCATGACTCAGGTCTGATTGACACCGTTGGACAAGGGGAGCACCAATAGGACGTGTCAACTCTCATTCCTCGTGTGTTTGCTGTGGCAGCTTGTGGTGCTGCCACTGCCGGTCAGGTAAGCTGATAATGCTGTCAACAACAAACCAGACTGTGTCAAGTTTCCTTACATAGGTGTTGACTGCATGTGTTGCCTGTCACTGCACAGGGATTGCTTTTAGATGATCGGACATATGACCTGTTCTCATTCTCAGCTGTATTTGGTATGAATTTTAATAAGCTTCTGTTTCTAATTTCCTGCAAAATACAGTGCTTTTTCCTTGCTATTCCATATATAGTATGTAGCCCCCATTCATTCCCCATATTATTTTATGATTCTCTATTTATGAAAAGGAATGTTTTTTTCTTGACCTTAGAAAGACAGATCCTGTAGTGGGCCTGGGCGATATGAAATGTATCACTTTTTTCACATCTTGATCGATCATGACTCTATTTTATTTTGTTTTGTCAAATAGAAAAGGCTTTCAATATTAATTTCTCTAACATAAACAATACAAGCAGTCACATTAACCATTTACATTTAACACAAAAATTTATACATTTCTTCCTCCAGCGTCTGAACCGTGCTCCAAATTACTTCACAGACAAGGGTTCGCTGTGGACCTCACCATTAAAAGACACAAGCATATCATTGACGATTAGAAATGACTGAAAATGTGATTGATTGCCCGGCCCTACGCTGTTGTAAAGAATAATACTTTTGTTATGCCATGGTCCTGTGTAGAAAGTTATCAGATGACAGTTTTAATGCCCAACCACTTAAAGTGCAACAAGTGCACTGCTGTAAAATGACCCTGCTTCTATACATCCAAGACAGACTTAATGTGAAAATTAAAAAGTCAAGTAAGCCCTACATAAAGCATTACAGCAGCAGTTTGATACTTGCCATATTATCAATGGGGCTGACCTTTGACAGAGGCTTGGGATGAAAAATAATTATGCCACGTCATGTATTTGGTGACACTGAATCACTTTAATTCACTTTCGCTGAATTATCTGTTCTCAGGCTTTTAGTTTGCACAACTTTTTGCAATGTTGTGATTTTATTCCTTGTCCTTTTACCTTCTGAGTGACAATATCAAACATATAATTTTTAGAGATCGACTGATATGGGCTTTTTTTTGTTGTTAAGAATCCAGAGCAACGAATGGCTGATAAGCTCTGCCGATGTTTTTGGACCGATATACAGGGCCAATTTTTATTATTTTCCTCAAATTATGTCATTTAAATTTACTACAAGCTCCACCCAAGCCTTTTTTTTTACCACAAACCTGTAAGAGAGTTGTGTAATCACGTTTTGTGCAGCTATCTCTCCGAATTAAAGTAGTAAAAGAAAAATTCTAATCTGTCAACTGGACAAAAAGTTGTAGGAGTGAAGACGTTTCGCTGCTTTCGTCCAAGCCGCTTCTTCAGTTCTGGCCAGATTATGGGTGGACACTGCCTTATATCTATCTGAAGGGAGGAGACAGACTATGGATCATACCTGGACGACTGAGCGATTACACAGACATACGCTAAAAAGGAAAAAAATGGCTCGATATATCACCCAACCAATATATTGGTCTATTTCTAATTGTTTATATAGACCTGTGTTTTGTTGTTAAATTCACTTCTTTCAAAATCCCACTGCTCCAATAAGTATAAAGTACAGAAGAAGAACGTGCTTACTCAAGTTAATGACAGTTACTTTTGCCATCATCTTAGAACAATAAGAATAAATGTTGGACAGAGCCTCTGTGACAAAGGCACAAAAGCACAAACACCCTGCAGGCTCAATCATTTCTCATTTTAACTTAAATTTTACTGAACAAATGAGATCAGCTCTGATAGCAGAACACCAGCAGAGCTAAGAAATGGAATACTGAATGTATTAAGTAGAAAGCAATGGGCATCTGTGGCTTTTTGAGTTATAAAAGTGTTTAAGACAGAAACAATTAAAAAAATATATATCTCTGATTGTAGACATATCAGATTCTAGTCTTGGAGACCCTGTTGTGTGTGGATGGTGGTAGTTGAATGGGGCATTGATACAGATTGGCTGCCATGTCTTTGTAATTCACCCCTAGCGTAGCAGTGGACACAGTAGTAGCCCACTTCTGTAGCTAGGCCTGTCAAGAAAACACATTTCTGAAGCACGATATATTGGTACAAAGATGTACTAAACGATGCCACTGCCACAGTAATAATAATGCAAGATAATCCCAGTAAACTGTTTTTAATAGCTGATATTATTAAAAGGCCTGAGCTGCAACATACTGTATAATGTACTATTATTGGTCATTAATTAGCCATAGAAGTCACTTATTCAACCCCTTACTGCTTAAATGTAATTATATTATAACAAAAATGCCCCAAGTCTCCCCACTTTTACAAAGAAAATGTACACGTGATAAATATTGAGCATAACACATATTGTTCCAGCTTTCATATATTGGACGATAAGTTGATATAGTAATTAGTCATGTGTCACAATCAAAGGTTTTAAGAATGAACTAAAAAGCACTTAAAGAGCCCCCTAAACTGTAACCGTTAATCTCTTTAGGTTCTACGCTCCAGTGGTTCTGGCTCTGATTGTATATGTGTGTGTGTGTGTGTCTGTGTGTGTCTGTGTG
>KN487117.1:56961-110927 GCA_000787095.1 Periophthalmodon schlosseri
TGTGTGTGTGTGTGTGTGTGTGTGTGTGTGTGTGTGTGTGTGTGTGTGTGTGTGTGTGTCTGTGTGTGTGTGTGTGTGTGTGTAAGGGTGTGGGAGTTTTTAATGCATACTACTTTTTTTTTGTTTCAACCCATTGTCACTTTGTTTGTTTGTTTTTGTCAAATGTTTGTGTGTTGTTCTTTTCCCTGCCAGGGGACGGCAGATGTAAATTAGCCCAAGGCTCACTCTGGTGCAATGCATCAAATTACAACATTTATGTTGTCATTGTACATGGTCCCTTTTTGAATAAATAAAATAAATCATTATCGTGGCAGACCTGTAACCTTGGGGCTGACTGACTGCACCAGTCACCTCTCTGTCCCAGTCACAGATTACATTTCCTACACAGACAAGGTGTTTGAAGGATCTTGCCCAAGGAAACAACAACAGCATGTTGTACTAGTTCAAGGTTATTACGCATTTATGAAACTGCCCCACATTTGTCTTAATGAAGCTAAGTTAATGCTTTGATCATTTCTGTGAAGCAAATTGCACACTTCATTTACTAATATGCTTTTGCTTAACAGAGACAATCATATTTTAGCTGTGTTTCTCTGTGGACTCTGGACGGGGCACTGGGCATGAGGCGATACTGAAATTTGGTGACACGATTATCATGGCCAGAATTATTGCGATTAACGATTATATCACTATAACTATTAAAGCTGCTGATAATTATAATTTGAATATTATGAATGGGTTCAATATTTAAACAACTCTTATAGTACTGTACTTTGTGTGTGAACCGGATATTCTGTGTTCTTAATAAAGACTGAATTGAATTGAACGATGATCGAGAAAAGATCATCATGGAGAAGTAGGTTTTTTCTGCACAGTTCTGTTTATCGACCCATCCCCACTGGGCACAAAGGCACAACATTTTATGGAGGGAGCATAAAGTGCTTAAATGGAAGGTGGAGGTGTACTGACAGGTGCCAATTTGCAGTTTTGAAAAGAAGGCAGATAATGTCACCACTCTATGGACACAGCCAATTAACTCACAAAACATTCTCGGTTTTTTTACGAGGCTTGACCCAACAATGACTATGCTGTTGGTCTTAATGTATAAAGTAGAAACGGCAATCATTATCCCCCCCCGGCTAAACCCGCAGCCTTCACTTAAATCAGTGGTGACTAGGAAAGGGTAGACTGTTTTTTTTCTTTAAGAACAGCCTCAAGCTAAGCCCACGACCACATCAAACAAAACTGTGGAAATCATGAAGACCTGGAGCAATTTCCCCCAGCTAGAATGACTGTGGTCTCAAAGTGAACTGTCTGAAAGAATTGTCACTCAATCATACCTACATAACACAATTCCAGACATGTAAGAGCCTCAAGAAATCTCGGCATGCCATCAGTTTCACCGAAAGTAAACAGAAAGTAAATGATGACTAGTACTGAATCGAAATGTTCTGTCGCCGTGCGTTTTTGCCCGTTTTAAAATGTAGCAAATGAGCTGTTGTTGCATCGTGACATCAATGGTTAATCGCAAAATATAAATGGAAAAGTAAAATAGTTTATATGTCAACGCTAACCATATGCAGACACTCATTTGTGTTTTTGTTTGCTTCCGTGGTTTTCTAAGTCTGAAAAAGGTCACACGTCTGATATGGTTTATCTGGGACGGTAGTATGCAGTCGTTTAAAGACACTTGACATTTGGGCCACATCTCTTTGAAATACTGGCTGGGTTATTGCGTAGTAATAATAGTCCTTTTAAATAACTACCATAATTGTCCTGTCTTTGATTCTGCTGTACCATTCAAAATCTCATATTGTGTCACCATAATTAAAGCTGAAAGTGCTTAAAAAGGAGTGTGAGCAAGTTTCTCTCTCCAATCGACTTGGATACAAAAGACACATGATTATCCTTTGTCAGTCTGTAATTGGGAGAGTGATTAGGCCTCACCTTAAATGCACAGCCTAGTTATTTGGTATTGTTTGACTGACCATTAAAAGATTCTAACGATCTGAGATGTATTTTAGAGATTATAAACTTTAAGTGGTTTTAAATGTAAAAGAAAAAAAACAAAAAAAAAAAACAACAAAAGAAATCTATGCTCATACATGTCCTGTATGTCCTTATAGACAGACAGGTCTCACTGGACGTCTACAGAGGACAGTTCTGAGAAAATGAAGAAATATTGAATGAAAATGTCCCAACAAAATGCAGTTGCCTGTGATTAGTGCTCAAATAGCTAAATCAAGTCGTCTTTCACGTCTGAGTATGCGATACTTTGGGGGAATATGCCACAGAAAAAGAAGAGCTACGTTCTGATTATTTAGAAATGAGATAAAAAAATAAAGATGAAAGTGTTCATAGTTTAGAGGTGATGCCAGGTATCATTGTTGAGCCCTCTGGTTGTTGTGGGTCCTAAGATAAAATGTTAATCAGAGAAAGTGTCTGAGTATGATCTAACTCTGCCTTTAACCACTGACATCACAGTGTTGAAATACCCTCTGCCATCTTTTATCATTCGAAATGATACAATATATATATCACTTGTGTAATTAACGCCCCTCGGAATAACATTCAGTGTGACATACTGTGTATACGGTTCTTGTTAATATTGATAATAAATTACTTTCCATATGCAGGGCATAAGGCGTCCTGGTTGAAGGCAATTATACTGTGTCAGTTGAATTTCACAGCGCCTGGGGATTTGGCAGTGCTGATGTGTGACAGTGTCCCAGGAGCAGAACTCACTCAAACACTGGTTGGCCGAGTCCCCCGTGGCCCGAGCCCAGGGCCTGTCCCGGTAGAAGGGCTGACATCTCTGGCAGTCGGCTCCCTCTGTGTGATGCTGGCAAGCGCACACCAGGTCTCCGCTCTCCCCCTCCACACACTCGCTGGCATGGCCGTTACACTTGCATCTGAGGGGTCACATAGACAGGGCACTCGGCTTCAGAGCAAACACAAGCACATGTTTAAGTGGAGCAAAAGAAAGAGAGGCACTGCTGGTAACTACAATGAGTTTAAAATGTTGTAAAATAAAATATTCAGATCATATTTTTGCAAAAATTAAACATTTATGTGCAGAGATATCTCCTAATGCCCTTGTTTAAACGATTACATTGTAAGTTATCTCCTCTTTTTGGAGCTTTTGTAACATTTTAAGTGTACTATACTTTCCCATTTGCATAAACAACCATTTTAATATTATCTTGAGGACAATATATTGCCCACCACTTTGTTGACTCAGTTTGATTAAAGCCGTAAGAAAATATTGCACAGCCCTGTAAGTAAAATGGCTGGTGATCCTCTGAGCAGCACCAGCAGATCCGAGTGACTTGGTGAGGTGTAAAGTATTTGGTTAGAAAGCTACGCTACGTGGCTAACGTGTTGTCATGGGCAGTCTCTCCCTCAGGTGTTGTGACACTGGCTGGTAATTTGTCTTGCTGCTGTGCTGATCTTAAGTCTTTATGACAGGTGTCAGATCAAGTTTATATTGCTCCTGAAGGCTTCATCCCGACTAGTTAATCGTGAACTTATTTCGCAGTGCTAAAGTGCAGCCTGGTCCTTGGCGCCATGTCCTATCTCATTACTGTGAGTAATAAAGCCCAAGAACTCCAAAGAGGATGCAAAATTATCTCACAGTTTTTGCATGTGATAGTTACTAGACAGATAGAAGAACTACAGAGAGCAAAGAGGTGTGGTTTTTGTATTGGTATTTTGTAGGTGAATTGTATGTCTTTGTCAGTTTTTACGTGTGAGGATTATACAGATGGAAATTAGCCTCTAAAGCACGTTCACGCAGCGTTACTGCACTGAGTGTCCATTAATGGTTTATTTTTCATGCCCTTTAGCTGCATTTGCCTGATATGTCAGTCTACAGAAATATTTAACTGACAATGTTGATGGGATCGTTGCAATTCTAATGTCAATAATAATAATAATAATAATCATCATCATCATAATCACAATCATAATCATAATCATAATAGTAATAGTAATAAACTCCTATTGCTAATAAAACAACCATAAACTGTATAAAGAAATGGACTTAAGTGAGTGCGACGTCACCCACAGCGTTTGGCTCCAGTCAAATGAAGCTCATCGAGGCTAAAGCAGTTATAGGGGACAATTGGGAGTCGAGTTCCATATTTGGAATTCCCACCGCAAGTATCATAGCAACCAAAGAGCCAATCCGGAGCGAGGCTGTTGAAGGTAACGCCCCTTCCCGCCCGCACTGCTGGTTTAGCAGGGGGCGGGAGCTTAGCGATGCTGTCAATCAAACGGGAGCGACCTCGGGGAAAGAAGGCGCCTAATTTGTCTGTTATTAATGTTCATATCTTGAGTTACAGACAAAATAGCAAAATACGAACATTTTAAGACCAAATGACGAGCCCGACAGCAGCAGTTTCAGAGAGAGGGGACAGTTCTCTAATGTAAAGCGAATTGGAGCCGGAAGCACAGCCCATGATCACTTCCTATTTGGAACACGGCGCCCAGCAGCTTAGCTATGTCCTATTTGGAAACGGCGCCCAGCAGCTTAGCTATGTCCATTTATATATACAGTCTATGACACCAACACAGTGATGGATAATGATTTGCTGAAATAAAATCCATAGACACATGTAAATACAATGAGGTGCTTAAAGGTGTCACTTTTAAGAGAAAGACATTGACCCAAAACGGGTCTATTCAAGTCTTGGCTCTTACCTTCCACCAACAGAAAAGTCTGAAATGGCATAGAAATACGAACGCAACACTTTGGCGTCCTTGAAGAACTCATCTCCAAAAGTGTTAAGTCTGTTCAGTGAGATGAGCAGGTCTGTGGCGGTCACCCAGTCCTGCACAAGAAATGAAAAGAGACCAGATGAGGGTGAGAATGATGTCCCCAAATGGCTTTTGAAGTCGAACCCTTAAAATGTCTGGCTTACTTTGAAAGAGACTGCTTTAGTCATGGGTGTTTCTTTGGAGGCAAACAATGAATCTGTTATGTCTTTGACAGAGCAGACGCTTTCAAAAGATTTGGTATGCACAACCAAAACACAGTTGTTTAAGCATGGATTAAGAAAAACAAAGGAAATTATTAAAAGAACAACATTTCCCGCTCATTGTACGACTCTTGGCACAGCTTTGAGTTACGATTTCAGCCCGTCAGTTTGAACTGGCTGCAAAGGTAAAGACGAGGTATAGCAAGACAGGAGAAGAAAGTGAAGAGGGAGAGAGGAAGCAGGAAGTGCACTATGGGGCAGAAGATGAAAGTGAGGCCAGGCAGCAGGGAGGAGAAATGACAAAGGCACTAGTTTAAGACAAATAGATTGTGTATGGAGTGTGCGTGGACTCTGTGGCAGGCCTGAAAAGAAGTCTGCAAGGCTGTACATTTTGAAGCCTCTCCCCTGAGCGCACTTTGATGTGGGAAAGGTGGTGGGAAAAAGAGAGACAGGAGCAGACGACCTCAGAGTTAAAAATCTGCTCAGAGTTAATTCACAGCTTTCACAAATGTTTCAGTTTAGAACGAGCCGCGGTTGCCAGTAAACAGACCTATTCAGTTAATACCTCCAGCACTAATTTATTTTTGTGAAATGCTTTTTGGGGAAAGCCTTTAAAGATTTACTGTTGATTTTCTAACCTAACTGTTGTGTGCTTATTCACTCAAGCACTAATTGGTTGGGGAAAGTTTACATAGTGAATTAAGAAACTTATTAAAAGTTGTGATTTTTGTACTTTAGTCAAATGAAGCGAGCAATAGAAAATCCTAAATTACAAATAAACATCACGTTTATTTTAGGTCTGAGTAATTACATTGGTTATATGTGGATTTAGCTTATTGATTCAGAAAGTTTAATGCCATTGTGCTGTGCCATAAACACATGTTTCCGCACTAGCCGTTTCTCCGAGCTTTCTCCCTCTCTTTGTCAGGGCTGCGTCAGTCTTGCTTGAACAGAGCTTGTGAAGTGAGGGACCACCTGCAGCGCCCCATGATTGGTAAGAGGTCAGAGCTTCTCGGGTGAACATCTGGTGTTAATGTCTCACACATGTTCCTCTTCACGTCGTCTGCATTCATGTTCTCTGCATACTCACTCTGCTTGGTGCACATTAGTCTTCTATTGGGTGAATTCTTGTTGCTAATGTAGCAGTCTCAAAATTAATAAAATTGGGATTACAATGAAACCCACCACTTGCTGTTTAATTTAACCTCAAATGACTATCCTGCATCCGCTCGTATTTTCCTCTTTTCTTCAACCTGCCCTTCCCCAGCGTTCTGAGCCAAAGTGCTCACACAATCCAGACACTTCATGTTGAGGTTTATAGAACTGCTATTTGGTCGTAAGTGTAAATACAGTGTTACAAAATTGAGTGCAGTTGGCCGCCATGCCATTGTTACGGTACTTCCTTATCGACTTTGGCCTCACTTGACACAGCTCTGAGGACTAATGGGGTTTGGACGGTGGCGGACGACCTCGAGGCACTGCACTAGCCAAAGAAAACTGATGTTGATGCTACACTTTGTCTTACAACACCTGGGCAGAGCACACAGCCACCCACAGAAAAGTTTGACAGAACTTTCCTGTTGGTTGTTTAAAAAATATTTGTAAGTAATATAAACAGTACAAAAAATTGTTTCCTGGTAAGTTAACAGATGTTGAAAATACAGTTTACAAACCCAATCCAATTCATCTTTTTATACCATTACTTTGAAAAATATAAATGATGAGTATAACTAGACTGTTCTGTTTGGAGATATGAATGTAACTTTAAGTATCTTTAAGTTTGTTTTGTGGCTCAGTGCATTGACATTTAGTTAATGGCACAGACCTAAAAGTGTTTCATTTCATTTTTCTGATACTGTACAACATGAGTCCTTTTTCATTCATCACTGAGAAGAGCATACATGAGCATTAGTTATTAGTTTTGCTTGAAGAACCACTGCTAACTGTGTTAGAAAGAGCAGCCATACTTGCAAATATTAGTTTACTGCAAGGAAATACTTTCTTAAGGTTAATTAGCAGTCAGCCCATTACTTATTATTTGTGCAAACCACAGCAAAAGCTTAATTAACTTTGATTCCCACTCTCATGGAATTTGGACGCACAATGCTGCAGTGATGCTGACTATGGAATAGGCTCGGATGATGTGACTGGCAATTAGCTCATTTATATAAAGACAATCACAAAATCGTGATGATTAAGCAGCCACATAGATATACTGTAACTTTGCTGTGAGGCTCCTCCCCTTCTGAAATGACCTTGTGTCAATCTTATTACACCTTCCCCACATTTTCCTCTTTCAGTCATCTTCCTCTCGCATGTATTTTCTTGAACTCCAAAACGTCTGGCTGCAGGCAAAGTGTGCAGTGTCCCTCATTCCAAAGTTAATAACTTTTTAATTTAATTGCCTAAGTTCACTGTGCCCTCAATATGCATTTTCCCCTTTAACTGATTGTCATTCAACAGTGGTGCTCCAATTGGCCACACAGCCTTTAAGAGAAGCAGGCTGAGTGACAGAGCGAAGGAGAGAGAGTGAGAGGGAGTGAGAGGGAGAGAGAGGGAGAGGGAGCGAGAGGGAGCGAGAGGGAATGAGTGGACAAACTGCTGCCAGGAGAGACAGACAAACAATTTTAATGGATGACTGAACAAATTAAATTTGAATTAATTGAGGCTTTCATCTTTGGTGTGATTATTTAAAAAAAAATACCTTTACAAGCTTGTCAACAAAAGCAGCTTTAAAATAAAAGAAAACCTATATTGTGTTAAGTTGAGTTTGAGCTGATATGAGCCTTGTAAGACATTAATAATAATGTTGTACTTGAGTTTGATTACTCTGGCAATGGCAAAAGCTAAAAAATGTTCCTTGTGCTGCTTGACCTCAGTACAGATCATTCCTTGCGTTCCAGGGCAGGGCAATTCAGCCACTGAAGTGAACCCAAATGACCATGATTATAACGAGATTATATTTTTACAATGCATCAGATATGTTTGTAAATATGCCTGCAATATTCTCGATTCCCTCAGTATAAGACATACCTGGACTGTAAACTATCCACCTAAGTGCACACATTTCACTGACTATATACCCTTTTTTCAAATATTAAACGTCAAGTGGGAAAATGATTTATTTTTCAGTTGATTTCACAAACTCGGTATGTATTGTTTAGTACAGCAGTAGATACATGTATTTGATTGAGAGAATGATAAGAAAAAAAAAGAAACTGATTGCATGTTCTGCTTCTGCACATCGAGTTACCATTTGACCTCTAAAAATGACGAGTAGATCTATAGTTTGAGAAAAGCTTATGTCAGTAACGCTCCAATAAGAATGTGCGATGAATGTGCAATGGGATTAAAATGCAAATAAAACAGACAGGATGCAGTTGGGGTTTTAAAGCCTCATGAAAAATGCATAACTCTGTTTGAGCCATATGAGGAGGAAATGGCACACTGACATACCACGGAAGAGTAACAAGGATCATTTTATGCTCTGCTGAGAATGTACATATAAAGAGTGCTTCTAACATCAACACAAATGCCCAGTCAATCTCTCTGCGGGAAACAACGCTGATAAATGAGCCCTCTATGAATAAACTTCCTCAAGTGATCGCTATTTGGCGCCTTCTGAAATCATGCTGCAGATTGTTTCAGTCATTACACTTTCCTGATTGCTTTGGATTTCGACGCTCATGAGAACTTGATGCTATAACACCGAATATCAATGCTTCAAGGCGGGTGTCCACTGAAGAGATTACGGACTGTGGGGACATTCTTGTATCTGTATTCTTTTTTCATTTATGTGTTTATTTCCAGCAGATTAATGAACACAAGAAGTCAGTCCACATGTATCCAGTGCACTTAATGCACATTTCACATATTTTTCTTATTTAAAGAACAATTATGTATTTATAACATACCAAAACATGCATGTACAGTGTATAATAATTGTAATATTAGATCCTGTGGTCTTAATTTCTCATAATTTATGCTCCAGAGCCCCGTCTCTGACCCTTGCTCAGAGCACTGACTGCCCCTGACTCATTTTGCGCTGGCTCCTTTAAATGCACATTAGATCCTTCACACCCCACCCCCCTCTTCCTGGTAACTGGGAGTGTTTCTTTACCTGCGCCACACCCCTGGAGGCCATTGTTGTAGCCCTCTAGATCACGGAATCGCGCGGTATGAAAGTTTTGCTGAAATTAGATCACTTTTTAACTACGGATTAAAAATGGCACAACAAAAAGACTTTACCGTCCAACCCCACACGTTTGAACCAGAATCTGACCCGGAGCACGAAGATGTCGAACAAGACGGACATTCGGAATCTAGAATGAACGCTTCTCATTGGTTAGTTGGTTAACTTGTAATTATATACTAACAAAGGTGCATTTCTAACCAGCTCGAAATAAATGGTTAGTTTTAAGCTCGAAAAGGAGGAGGAAGAAGAAAACTCACAGTGAGACAAAAAAAAATGTGCATGGAGCGCTAGCCCATCATCATTCTATCTATTTTCATCAATCTATTTTGTATTTTATCTGCGTTACTACTAAATACTGTATTTTTTTTTTTACAACACATATACAGTAGCATATTATCTTTAAAGAAAAAACATTTAAGTCAACTATGCATAACATTTTGCACGCACAATTTTTAAACTCCTTAAAACTATCATTATATTGCCTCCAATTGCTTTCAGTTTCGTCTCTTCCTTTGTTTAACTTTTCATAAAGCTGCGGTATCTGAATTCATCATGATGTTTTTTTCTTTATCTTTGTTACACTGATGCGTTTTATGTTGAGTGAAAATTCATTCTGCCAACAGACAAACTTTTCTTTATTTGAGTGGTTCCACACAAATGAGCCCTACACCTCTTGTGTTTTTGCATCAAAGCGGATGGCTAATGTTCTTTTTTTGCCATCAGTCTGAAAATCGAGGAATGTGGATGAGGCGTTCGACGGAAGAAGTGGTGCGGTTGATCTGTTTTTTATTCTAATTGGGGACATCACAGTCAATTATGGGCTGTCTCTTCTTGGAAACGAGTAGGGCGTCGATGGGGGTCGAAAGGGCGTGAAGAAAAGCCCTTTCGCGAGATTCGCCACCCAATCTATGTATCTTATCTTGCCTTTATCGATCCTCCTTTTTCATAATCAGTTGTTCGGTGTCAGCCAGTACGAACGGCGAGCAACGCCATTAGCTGTGACTACATGGCCCCATAAGAAAAAGCAGGTCTAGGTCTGCCCAGCAAGTCATCCATAATTACAGCGTTTTGTTCTTTTGAAGGGTCATTACAATTTCCTGACAGAGTACAGGAGACATTTTGTAAATTGCGGTGTACTGCAAATTCAATCTGTAGCTTGAATTAGAAGCGTACGGTTGCGCATTTTACAAGAACAGTCTCAAGTAACGCGTCTCTGACAGTTAACAAATGGTTGTTTTCTTTTGCATTACAAGTTGATTAAATTGCATTTCTTGTATTTGCTGAAAAAGTAAAACTTGATTACTCATAAATGAATTTTAACACGTTTAACAAGTTGTGGGAGGATGGCAGTAGAGCAGGAATATATAATGTGCAAAGAACACTGTCTTGCACATGAGCTGGAGTTATATGGAAGCTGAAATAGCTGAGTGGGGAGTGAATTAATCATAAAAAGATTAAGTCTAAACTTCAAAACCAGGCTACTGCGCTTCTACTTATAAGTACTTCCAATAATTTTCAACAAAGTAATAGCCCATAGAAAATTGGAGGATAACATTTCTAGACAGACATTTTAGTCGGAGCCACACAAATACACACTTTGACCTCACAGTTTTTTTTTTCTTTAGAGCAAATTTAGCTCACTAAAGCACTACAGCTTCAATCTCATATTTCTAACGATTGATAAAATAGTTATATTATATTGTACTTATTTTCGTATTTGGCATTTCATAACATTTACCTGGTGAACCATGTGTTTTTCGGGTTCGGTGGGGTCTGAACACCGGCTTATTCATGGACCACTTATTAGAAAAAAACACAGTGCACCTTAAAAAAATATAACCAATTATTGGAGACAAATTCTGTACCGTAGATAATTTTCAATTTCATTCTTTT
Source organism: Periophthalmodon schlosseri (assembly GCA_000787095.1). Classification (NCBI taxonomy): domain Eukaryota; kingdom Metazoa; phylum Chordata; class Actinopteri; order Gobiiformes; family Gobiidae; genus Periophthalmodon; species Periophthalmodon schlosseri. The sequence goes on from KN487117.1 coordinate 68,029, forward strand.
CTCACCCATTTGGACCTGAACAGCTGTGCAGTGAATATATTCATACCACTGTGTGCATCTTACCATATGGCTCAGAAGTGATGGGGCTGCTGCCTGAGCCTCCATCTTTCTAAATGCAATCCCTGGCACTTTCTACTCAGCGGGAGGTGCACTGGAGACATCCCACATCCAAAGTGTCATGGCTGATATTAGAGGAGGTTCTATGAGAAGCGTCTGGCATGTGTGTGCGCACTCGTGTGGTGGGGGTAGTGTCAAGGTATGTGCAGTATGTATGGAGCCCCGGGCCACGTTAAAGCTCAGTCTTAAGGTCTAATAAAAACACTACGCTCTTCTTGTTTGTAGGCTGTCTAAACTAAACGCATGTCTTTGGTTGAATCTGCGTGACATTTTCAGGAAAGGTCAATAATGAGCCACAGATGAAATGATTTGTTTTGGTTAGAGGTCTGAACAGGGTCAACAGTGAGGCGTGGTAAACGAAACATGTGTTATTGTTAATGTCAGGATCCTCCCTTCTGCTGTTTTCCCTGTTGTCTCCCCCTGCCCTCTGTGCCGTCTGTGCCTCCTCCCACCTGGGCGTCGGTTTACCTGATCTGACAGCCGGCACACCTAGATCCATTTTCTCTCATTACCTGCAGTATAAGACGCCACTCCTCGCCAGTTCGTCGTTGATACTACTCCGGTTAGTAGATGGGTTTGGCTCCACACGACAAGTCTCCTCGCCTGTCTACCTGCCTGTCCCCTACCTGTCCCCTACCTGTCTCCTACCTGTCTCCTACCTGTCTGTCTTCCTGCCTGCTTCCTCCTCAGCCCAATACCTACCTGCACCTCTGGACCCCCCTCCCCAGCCTGATACTTCCATTTACCTGATTACTAGCCTGGACAATAAACGGTTGAACTATGTACTAGTTGTGTGCTGCTTTTGGGTCCTAAGTGAGACCGTGACAGTTGATACACATTTTTTTTTTCTCATTGCGATTTTTCTGACGATTACGATTATATTTATTATATGTTTTAATAGTTAGATTCTGTTCAAAGTGCTTTTTAAACAGGCCTAGAAGCATTGACATGAGAAAAGACTGAAATCTGAACTCCTAAACTAACACAAAAGTCGCATGTTTGTAGAGATCTAAATTAGAGTTAGCAGGTTTTTTTTTTAAAGATATATTTTGTTGTTTGCAATTATTTAGGTGTAATCTTTGTGTTTTGCTAATTGCAACCACTCAAATTGTGATTTCGATTTGATTGCGATGAGTCTTGCACCTCTCATTTTTAACATCGCTGGATCCATATGAAGAGCCTTTAGTTCTAAATATAGTGGTTCAATTGTGGATTTGAGAAGTGTAAAAAGGAGAGGGTGGGTGAATGTGTTTGTGCACAGAGCTGCGTCAAACAGAGAGACACTGAATTACAACATCGCACTAAAAATGGCATATTGTCACAGGGATCAGGTGACAATTAGATTTATACGGCTCAGCCCTTCCACTGAATAACACTGGCTCCTAACCATTGTAAATTATTAAAGCCACTAAATCCTGTTAATTGCAAAGTTTCTAGGTTGTCAATTTGCTTAAACTCACAATTATAATGTCCAGAATGATGACCTGCTTTGGTCCTTAGAGCCATGGTTTTAGTTGTGCTGTGTGTGAATCTGCATTTCCAGCAGCCAGCTTCCAAAATACACCCATCCCCTCCGTATTTAATGATGTGGAGGAGGACAAGTTTTTATGCAGGGCTATGCATGGACGGATATTTCTACACTGTACTTTAAGGAGAAAGGTCAGATGAAATCATTGTTGTGTATTTTTTGTGTTTGAAGGAAAATGTGCAAAATATGTTCTGGAGCAGAGGTCTGCAACCTTTAACAGCAAAAGAGCCACATTGGGCCATTTCAAACCAAATGAAAGTCAGAAAAAGCCAGACGTTTTTTTTTTTTTTTTTACAAATAACAACACACAGTGATAAAAAATGTATTTAAAAGAAGTAAGTCAACTGTTTGCAGCTGACACATTATAAAGTGGATGTAACATGTTGTATTTATATGAGTTTGTGGACTTATTTGAAGTGTTTTTAGGGGGTCTGGGGGTTTTAAACAAGTTATATGTAATTTCCTGCATTCTGGTGCTTTTTATGTGTAATATTTACAAAATGATCATTATTCTTTCCAATTTTATGCATGGGATTTGCTCAGACGAATGGTAAAAAAATATAAATAAACAAAAAAATAAATTCAATAGACAAATATTTCGTAAATAAATGTATGTACCCAAAGATTTTTTTCTCAATCAAAGTGCAAAGAGCCGCCATGGAGGTTTTAAAGAGCCGCATGTGGCTCCTTAGTGGTTGCAGACCCCTGCTCTAGAGTAATCTGGTGTTTTTCAAGTCCATGTGTGGGTTAAATTGTTGTTATGAGATAAAATACGAATCCAATCATGCAAATAATGACATCAAAGGGAAGCTAAATGTGGAATGTGTGGCTGTGTTTTCTACATGCCATGACGTGGAAAGAATGTTATCAGAGCGACTGGAAAGATATATGGAAAAATACCTATTCTATAACTCGGTATTGTTATTGTTATGTTATTTTGCATTACTGGACTGTACATCTGTGAAAATATCTTTATTCATTCGTCGGTTTAGTGTTAGGTTATGTTTTTGCGGTGCAGTTGACATGTAAGTCTCAAACTCAGCCATGCATTCTAAATTTTTTTCATTCGACGGTATACAAACAATATACCCAGACTTAATCCTTCGCAATTCAAGCATATTTTCTTCTCCAGTATTTCCTTCAGGCATGTTCAGTACGAAGCTCATCCGCTCTCACATGTAGATAATGTGTGTGTGTGTCGCGTACAGGGAGGAGGGTCTGCATTAAGTGCCTTATTTACTCTTTTTAGCCCTGCTTTACTGTACCCGCCCCCCACAGTGCCTCCCTCTAGAGGCTGCCATTAATTCAGCGTTTGCCTGCCTTCCACTGTTAACCATAGCTAAACATAACATTAGATTCCCTATAGCCGCATGCCGGAATAATCGGCTTCAAGGCAGGAATTATCCTCAATATTTGGATATGTAAGATGCTGAAGTGAACGGCTGAGACGTTGAACTGATTAAGTTTATTCTTGGAGCAGTATAGATTTTCATGCATTATGTGTTTTTTTGAGAGTTTCAATTTCAATTTCAGCAAAATAACTCCACATTTTTGACACATGGTTGCAGTTAGATTGTGAAAAATGGCTGTGTGGATGTCTGTCTAAAGTGATGTTGTTTATTTTTACCTCGTGGGATTTTAATGGACAGGCAAAGACATTACAAAACACTAAAGAGATTTAATTGAAAACGTTTAAGACTTAATTACACTCGCCAGAGATTCACCCTTTTGTGTCCAAATACCCAATGTAAAACTCACAAGATTATTTTCCATTTGTGAACTTGGGGCAGTTTATCTTGTGAAATCTTGTGCGTTAATCCAGATGCTCCAGATACCACTTACTAAATCCTAGGATTATAATTTTACGTGGAATTGCATGTCACTTTTGACTAATTTCCCAACTCTTTACGTTGAAGGAGTTTGTTAGGATATTTTTGGAATTCATAGTGACCCTGTGCGACAAACAATCACAACAAGACAAACTCAGCCTACCTCTGTGCAGAAGTATGTTTAAACCTGAAAACAAATGACTGACTCACCTGCAGCACCACACTGTGGTCAAAGTTGTAGGCACTGGGGCGTCCCTCTAAGGTTGAAAATGCCACGTTGCCTCCAGTGAGCGGTGAGATATCGCTGAATTCATCCGTACACAAAGCGGCCCGCTCGTCTTCCCCTGGGCGAATATAACCTCTGGCAGCTTTGTCATATGTTTTCTCACAGGACCCGCTGTAATACTGGTACGGTATCCAGGGCCCGTCCTCTTCCGTGCGCTTGTAGATGGCAAAGCTCTCCGGCCGGCTGGTGTAGAATTTTAATCTTATATAGGTTATCACAAAGGCCTTTCCTGTGGGAGACAGATATGATTTTGTCAGAATATAGCAGGAAACATGCAGTCGGAAGTGCGTTGTAGTTACACTGCAGTTTGGGCCGTGCTATGGTAGACACACAAACAGAGCTGTTGAAAGCCCTCAAGCGAGAAAAAAATCTGATATAATAATTGCATTATAGGAAGAGGGAAAACAATGGGGGATAGGCTTAATTTCCCCTGCCTTGACACAGGGTAAATGAATGTCATCCCTGCAGGAGAGGAATAAAACGTGGGATTATTTTCTCATTATCCACATAATAATAGGCCCCAGAAGTAAAACATAGGTCAAAGGGAAAAAGACAAAACAAATTCTTTAACGGTAACTGGAGGAAAGAAATATCCACTCAACACAAAAACAAATACTGTCTTTTTGTTCCAGCCTGCACATAATAGGTTGCGTTCATATTCTAGAATTATCTAGAACAGGAATTTCAGATGGACATCAGGGGGCTGTATTATTCTATGGGAGAGTCATTGTTTTTGAAAGAAATATCCAAACTTATGTTCCACAAATGGTGAACCTTGTCATTATCTGTTTGGGACTGGCTCCACAAATGTACCATATTACTGTAATTTTATGACTTTAAGTTCTTACAACTGACAAAAAAAGTCTTAATGAAAACAATTCACTTTTTTTAGTGTTGACAGAGATGATGTTGAACTTTTTTTTTGTTTCATGTGGATAGGCCCAGTAATTCCAGAGAATTCTTTTTTATTTATTTATTTATGTTATTTATTTCGAACAGATTAATGAACACATGTGTCCAGTACACTTAATGCACATTTCACACATTTCTTCGTATTTAAGCCCGAAAAGGAGTGGGCAGAAGAAAACATATTAAATCCCAATTCTGACCTTTTTTTAAACTATAGGGATAGAATAGTGGCTTCACTATTTAAGGTGATGTGTGGAAAGGCCTAAACAAAATGACTGCAATATTGAAACAATTGTGTATTTTAAACATGAAAGAGATGCTTCATTGAAATAATCATTTGGTAAATTGTAAATGCTTTATGATTGTTTATACCAATCCTCCATCCTCCTAACATCATCCCATCCTTAACATATTAATAAAGTCGTCTTTTTATCCTAAAACCCACAGGATGCAGCAGTAAATCACTGAATGTAAGCGTGTTCGTTGGGGTTAGGAGCAGAAGTGTTTTGGTGGACATAGACAGATTGTGGCAGAGTGTGCTCCAATTTGATGAAAGATTAACTGGGCAGAGCACAAGCTCCAGTCGTCTTGACCACAGTAAGGGGTCTGTGTAGAAACTCTATTAACAGGCTTCTCTGTTTCTGTCTCACTGTGTTTTTCTCCTCCATTAGATAAACTGAGCCACACCGTCCCCACTGTTACATGGCTTCCACCAACACAGCCATTCTGACATCTGTTGCTTTTCTGTGCCATGGCAGCATCACAGCCTTTTGTCTCTACAGCACTATTTAACTGTGCCTTTCCTCTAGGAGCTCGGAGATCATTTTGGTTTTATTTACTACTTGCATGAGATGAGCTCTGTTCTGCTGGGACTGGTGGTGTAAAGGAGAAAAGCTGAAGATGATGAAACATTTCTTGGATGTATCCCCAGGTATATCACCTGGAATGAAAGACAACTAATTGAAAAAGATGATTGTAGTCTACTACAACAAACCTTGAGATTTGTAATTGTATAGATATGACCTATCCAACCAGTGCTGCAGGTAACGTGTCAGAAGCAGTGAGGAAACCAGGAATCTGGTTGGACTTTTGCTGGACCCTGTTGTTCGTGTTTTGGGTTGACGGAGGAGGCAGGCCAAACATCCGGAGGAAACAAATAATTAGGGAGAGCACAGCAACCCTACCTGCTGTGTGAATGTCTAAACTTGAAACAAACATTTCACATAATAACTTTAAGCTTAAAACGCATATTCTGGAGTGGACTGGAAGAAACAAGAAATAAGAATAATTGATGAAAATGTGAATAACAATTACACTGATGCTGTTAAAATCCCCTCCCGGTGAATAGTTGGAGCAAGGAGAGAAACACGTGCTAGAAATTAGTGGCGCTGAATGGCCCGCCCCAAGTTAGGACGGTGGTTTGTGAGGCGCTATGGTCCGGTTCCAGACCCTTCGGGATTCTAACAGAAGGGACAAACTGGTCAGGCAAATAGTGAAGTGTACTGGAGCCATGGCAGGTGAAATCTCTTTCCCAAGGACACAATGGCAGTATCAAACCACCAAGCTTTAGGTTAGTGTGAAAATCGCAATGATTCACCTATGCAGACTCAACATTATTTCATCTGCCTGCCAAACTAAACTACTGTGATCCTCTACACGACACTTTAAATATTTACACTGTGCATCCAATGTCATTTATCTGGTAGAACTGCAGCCACTTTAAAAGCATTTAACACACACTGTAAGCCACCTCAAACATGCAAACCAGTCCTCCTACATCTGGGACAGGATGTTTCTTTCCTTTGACGGCTCTCAATGAGAACCATCTGCAGACGGGGCTGTGTTATTTGAATGTGCACTTCTGTGGGAAAGAATCTGACCCCGATTTCTTACTTCTGTTCATTTTTACCGGCCTCTTCTTCGGTTCCATTTTGTTTGCTCCCTGTGAAGCCCCCCTTTCTCTATCTAGCCTGCATCGGACCCTCACTGTTTGGGCTGCAGGATGTGTGTGTCTACGCATCAAACCTCTGTGTTTATCTGCCCAGCGATGGCCTGCATTCCCTTCAGAGGGGAGCTTGTTTTGTTTGGAGAGGCAAAAGAAAACAGCCATGTCACAGACACCTCCCACCAGAGCTCCAGATGGGTTACAGAGCTTTCATAAAGACCAAAAGGGGTGGCACGGGGGTATTATTCAAAGGGCATTGTATTTCAGGAGTTCAGATTTATATGAAAATATGAGGGTCTCATCGCATGTGCAAACAGGTGATTTTTATTTGGGTTAGGAACACATGCAAAGGTCACGTTTTGGTTTAGAAGACTGTTGTTTATGAATCAACAAAACTTCCAGACAAGACATAACAGTGTTCATGACATCGGGCGACATCTGGTATGATTCTTACAAACAAAAAAGAAAGCTCTACAGAATATCTCTTACAATGTTTGTGATATTTGAACTGTAAAGGGGCACTTCTCAGAACAACCAAGGCTATACGTTAATATTCTTCCTGTCATATTTAAATGGGTCTTTAGTTGTGGTGGGGCAATACCTGATAAGTAGTTCATGTTTTATGCACAAATAGGCCTGATCACTTTTGAAGTGTGATATTTTGCTGAATAAAATCTAGACGATCAATGAAAATTCAGGCTGATGGCTATGAACTATGGGTAAGAAATAGAAGAAGGAAACATTCTTCTATTTATTCAACCCTCCGCAGCTCAAACCTTAACGAGGGGCAGAAAACTGAAACTTCCCCTTTTGTACAAAGAAAAAGTACCCACGATACATATTGACGTTAAGTTGTTCTAGTAATTATTATTATAATCAGACATACGCACTCGTGATTATGTCAAATTATTATTGTAAAACACATGATTTGTTCTGTTCAGACCCTCTGATATGAAGACGGCTTCCAGACAAAGCAAAGCCCAAGGGTTAGTTCTAAAAGTTAGTTCTTGAATTTCAATATGCTCATAATAAGATGTTTATTAAAACATGGGGAGAACCAAAAGATATTTTAAAAGACCTATATTAAGTCCATGCCCTCAGTCGTGACAGTTGCGCAACACATTTCAAGACAAAATGAAAGTGAAAAAGGTAATTTTGTAAGGAGATGTGAGGCAATGCGTTGTAAAACGAATTGCTGCAGTTTAATTTATGACAAACGTTCTCAGTTCTTATTTCAACACTTTCCACTGCCTGGTAATGGGATAATAATGCTAATATTTCAAGCTGTGTTTCATTACATTTGGCCAAATGAGTAGTGACAATTTTAATAATAAGGGATGCATTTTGTCAAAGAAAACAGTTATGCCAGAAGAAAAACAGTTCAAATGATACCATAGATTTACTCTTGCTCTGTTTGTAAATACTGTAGTATGCAACATTTATGTTTGATTTGAAACTAGTCAATAAATAATGAATACAGTTTCACAAGCACAACGATGCCATCTCTTCTACATTAGTTCTATACACTTACACTGTTACAAATGTCTGTCACATCTCAGTAAATCACTCAGCGGGGAGCGCTTTAATGAGGTGGATTTTCCCAAAGTTCTGTGGAAACTTTTAGTGGAATAAATGTAGAATTAACATAATTTTTAATAAAAGCAGACCTGCTGACCAAGTCTTTGGCTGTGCAAAAAGGACTCTAGCTGGGGGTTAATGAGATTTACCTCCCCCTAAGTAAGGCTATGTTTTGAATTCAAAATGTGTTTTATGTAAATGGCTACTGTAGATTGCGCTGCTATCCTTATCACAGACTTATTCCTGCATAACTTTAGGCAGGTTATCATGTGCTTACTTTGAACTTCATCCAACAAGGCCTTTCATTTTAAATGTATAGTCTGGCAGTAAATATACTGGGGTCATATAGTATAGCACACTGACTGCAGTCTGCTGTGTTTGCTTAAAATGCCAGTATCTCAGATTGTCACTTAAATGTAATTTTTACATTTCCTCAGGCACTTAAATTAGTACCAACTTTGCTGGCGCTTTGTGGGCAGTATTTTACATGCATTATGACAATACAGTTGAATCTAATCTAACATTGTGATTTTGAAGGCTTTTTGTAGGGGAAACACACAACAGAAATACTTTTGACTGGAAAATGCATTGCAACCCGTAAATGGACAGAACAAGCACTGAAAAACTCAAATGTTCGACTGCAGCTCAAAACCTGCTCATGTTTGTCCTTACCCAGATGCAGAGTGAGGTTGACAGAGTTGGGGTGTTGGATGCCGTAGAACATGGACTGGCTCTGCCACCATGTGGGGTCGTCGTTCCTGTTGAAGTCTGTCAACAGGCTGGCGCCGTGACTGGACGCGGGGTCCGAGGCGTCGCACGTGCGGCAGGAGCGCGTGGAGCCGGTCTGCATGCAGTAGTCCTCAGGTGGGGAGCCGCACACATTTGAAGCAATAACTGTGCGATTGAATGCAATGTTCTCAAACTCGGGCAGGCAGCGGCTAGGGGTGCCCTCTTCATCGTAACATGAGTCCATAGCGGCCCAGGCAGAAGGAAGTTGAAAAGAAACAATAAAAATCAAATAAAAAGATCTATCCATGTCTTCAAGCAGCTGCTGTTACACTGACAGGATAAACTTTTGTAAATATGAAGACATGGAGTTTGATTAGAAAGAACTTGTTAGAAATGGCCCCTTCTCCAAAGGCTTTGTTCTCCTGCCTGTTAACCTTCACATATGTTTCTCCTCTGTGGCATGCAAAGAAGTTTGTTTGGGAAGTTTTCCCTCCAGACACTTGGAGGAGGGACTTTGGGGTTAATAAGGGAAGGGGGGTTGAATTTCTCCACCTACTGGTTCTCATCGGAACTCCACCCATGTGTAGATGGTGCAAAATGGGGTTCTTTTCATGATGATTACTACGACTTTTTAATACAGTGGAACATGAAGTATGGTATTGGTAATATTTTTTCAGGTACATGCAATATTTGAAAAGAGTGAATAGGAGTATTGTTACCAATATTTTGAAGCCAACAATACATTTTGAAAGTGGAGCTTGCACATGTCAGATGGGTCAGGACTGGACACTTGTTGTTACGTGTCATTGGTAGATCTCACACAGCTCAGACTGAGGCATCAGCAGAGCGCACCTGCCATCCCAGGTGTGCTCCACTCTGCTATTACCTCTCACTACACCGCCTGTCTAATTGGGGCTGTTCGTCTAGTGTTAGCAGCTGCTTTGTTCTACACACTCTGAGGTACACAGGGGATGTGTTGGATGTTGCATCCTTTGTTACACCATATTCCAAGTCAAAGATGATAGTTATTTTCAAGTAATTTGAAATCCAATAAATATCAATTAAACATTTGTATTTTTAGAAATGTAACTGACTGGAGGACCATTACACAGGCCTGTGTAAATGTACTGTCTAAATATGTTAAAGAGAATATTATGTAAAGACAACTTTTTGGAACTTTCTACCATTTTATAATGTTGTTCTGTCATCAGAAGCATACCTGAAGAAGAGGTTCTAGATGCCATCCATGCATGTTTGAGTAATCTAGCAATCTCTCCTTAACCCTTCTTATGGTTAGAAGTACGATTCTGTCCAATATTCCACCCACAAACCTACGTCACCCACACGGCAATTTTCCGTAAATATACAAAAGCAGGATACAAAAAATTACACTGCTTGACAAACCTTATGTGATGGGCAGTAGTTTCATTAGCAGAATTCTCACCGATTGTAATGTGATAACGCTCTGAAGGGGGAATGAGTTAGTGCAGAGAGCAAAGGAAGGGAAGACTTAGAGCTTCAAAAGCAAAACTGAAACTCATTAAACATGTTAATACGTTGTCTGCGATTACCGTTTTCAAAGCAATAAAAGGTAACATAGTGATCTAAGTATGTTATATGTTAGCAGTTAATCATGAGATTTATTCAATATAACATAACATATGTCTGGTGTATGAGTCACAACCGCTGAAGAGAAGTGAATGTCTGAAACAGAACAGTCTGGCGGTGTAGACAGATGCATTAGATGCAGTACTTTTATGATCCAATGGGGATTTTCTGCCAAGCCGTCCCCATATCTCCTTGTGATTGCCTTGATTTATTGGGGCTTTATCAATACTCAGCAAGGGACATTGTAAATGGGAGCACATCAATTTGCTGTGAAATCCTTTGTTGGCTTTGTATAAAGAGCAGGCTGGGCTCAAGTCTGTTTTGCTGAATGTGGATGAGTGTAATGCAGCTGGCAAACAGACTTTTATTAATGGCACCATCTCAAAATTCACTTTCTGTGCTATGGGTTTGCGCTACCATTTATAATCAACGAATACATGATGGTAGAAAGCCACTCAGTTTCTGTTTCTTTTTTTTTCCTTTTAGATTTGTTTTAGATTAAAGCCATACAGTACAGCGGAAATACAATTTTCACTTTTTGCAGTGACACCTCCCTAAAAGTCAGCAGAAAAATCCTCTCTAAAGTTTAAAGTGAGTGTTTGAGTTGGTTGGATGAGCTCAGCACGAGTTTGCTAAAACTAGAAGGAACGTCTGCTCGCCACCCGGGAGAATATTACTGCACAGGACCCCCACTGTTTTATAACCATTTAGACAAGTGAGGCTCAGGCTAGAATGCAGACCACAGTGGTATGGACATCGATACTGCCTGTGCACGTAGTATAGCTAGTTGTTCTAGTTTTCCCAAGCACTGGACTTGGTTGTAATCCCTTTGAAATAATACCACACCTCATTACCTGACTGATAGTTTTACTCTTTTATGACCCAAGAAGACATTATAGACTATCACCTGCATATATCTTAATTTTATATGTTTAGTATAAACCAAAATAGTGACCTAAAACAATATGACAACAGAAATGGGTTCATTGACTTCCTTAAAACTACAGAACTGATTCTCTGTGGCATAGAGACATTTGACCACAGCAAATTTTCATGTTGAAAAATGGCTATTTGACATCTTTTTTATTTTATTTAACCAGGAAAAATCCCATTGAGATTAAAAAACTATTTTTCAAGGGAGTCCTGGCCAAGAGGCAGCAGTTCAGCAAATAGACAGCAGAGAAACAACAGTAAAATGACATGAGGACCACAGATTAGGAAACACAAGTGCACATTATTGGGGCAGTCTCTAATGCTTTCACCGTAGATTTAAAAGCATTTAAGGATACGAGGTCAGTCAATTTAAAGTTTTACGGCACCATGTTCCACGCAAAAGGAGCTGAGTACATTTCTTCCCCAGCTCTGTGCAGACGTAAGGGACAGAAGGAACAGAAAACAACAGCTGAACATTAGATCATATCAGGAGGAAGAGTCAACACTTCTCTGTGTGATTAAAGTACAAATGGAGGGAGGCAGTAGTCTGAACATAGCCTTGTAAGTAAAAGTAAACTACTTAAAGTACTTCACGTGTCTTATTGCCCCATAGCTCCACCACATTGGACACATCTGTGACCTTCAGCCTTAATGTCACCGATGACAATATGGCGCTCGGTGACTCACAGGTATGGCGTCCTTTTCAAGATGACACCATGTTGTAGCACTGAGCTACGGGATTTGATGTTAGAGTTGTCAGCGTTCACTTAGCGATGCAGGAGGCAGAGGCAGTGACATCCCTGCGGGAAAGGCGTTATCTGAGAAACTAATGAGCCTTTTAGAAGCACTATGTCGTCAGAAATGTCACCTGCAATCAGACACAGCTTTACAAAAAGTCCTCTCTGACCTTTACAATGTAGTGAAATGCAACATGTGCGCCAAAAATACAATAATAATAATAACTGTAATTTGGCACAAAAATGAAAAAAATGAAAAGTGGTAACGGCAGTTGTATTATCGCTCTGGTAAAGTAACACTTTCCCCCCTTTTTGCCTCTACTTAGTGGTTTGGTTTATTTGGCTACATGGAATTCTAAATGGGGACACATGACTGTATTTATTTATGAACTGTAGAATTATCGCACTCATAATGTTCAATGTTTTGTCTTTCATTTATTACATGCCATATCTTTATTAACGATTGTCAAATTAACTACGATAGTATACAATTTTTAAGTAAGTTTGTACATTGCTCAAAGAGGAACAAAATTTTGTATTTTGAGTAGCAAAATGCAAATGCTCCTTACATTCTATTATACATTTTTTGTTAGATTAATTTGGCATGTTTAAGGTTCTGTCACTGTTTAAGGTGCGCATTTTGTAAGTCTGTTTGGTGCCAGTTTGGTAGGACTTGTTGATATTATAATTGATTTGTTTCTGCCTTTCTACTCACTGAAGGAACAAATTGGCAATGCCTTCTTTTCCTCTGCATGATCACTTCAATTGTGTGTAATTTCACTTAAGCCATATTGAGAAGCGCACGGGGCAATACCGCGGCTGCACAGGCCAGCTTCACAGATTACATATTCACATCTTGCTCATTCAGTTAAACTAAAATGATGATACGTGACGAGCGGAGCGTCCTACAGTCTTATCTTGCTGACCACCCATCCTCCTAAAACCAACAGCATTTTATTCGCCCAACATCGCCTGGTTTGGTAATTAGCTGACTGTTGATTAAAAAGGGGCTTTAGAGAGGAAGACGAGATCCAGCAATTACCCAGCATATTAATCCCCCTCAATGGCTTCATTAGAATGCTCCACACACTTTGGTTTCAAGTTTTACATTTAAATTTGACTGAGATTTTTACACTGCTATTTTCACTTTTAATTTCTGTGGCTCATAATTGGACATAGCTGCTTGTGCTTGAGTTGTTTTATAAGTGGTGGCCTTAATAATTGTGTCTCTTGTGAGGCATGTAAAGACACAAAACATCTTACCTATTCAAAAGGTGGCTAGAGTTACCGCTTGAAAATTACAATCTAGCAATGAACTGCATACGTAGCTTGGTTAATAGGCAGTGTGAAAAGCCAGGGGTCATGTGACGTGTGGGTCTGTGCTGCTTGAGTTTGCAGCACGTGTTCCAAGCAGCTTTATCTACATGTCGTGCCCAACACCTACAGCACAGACCTGTCACCAGAACACATTTTGAAGCAAGATATACTGCGATAAACGATAATATTGAAACCACTTTAAGCCACTGATACAATAACAACAATGCAGGATAATCCCTGTAAACCGTTTTAAATAGACAATATCATTACGTGGCAAGAGCTGCAGCAAATACGTAGCAGAATGAAGCAGTAACTGGCCACAGAAGTTACTTTTTCAACCCTCTACAACTCAAATCTTATCATGTTACAGCAAAAATATCCAAAATCTCTCCACCTTTGCAAAGAAATTGTACACGCGATACATTTTGAGTCCCAAAATATATTGCTATATATATATCCAGCTTTCATCTATTGAACGATAAGTGGATATAGTGATTATTGTGACAGGCCTCCTACAGCAGCCATTTCTGGAGGCTATGTTGCAGTTTGACAACATCTAGCCTTCTGTATTTTTAATATGACAAGTCCTTTCAGACTGCATATAACCGTGGAAAAACAACTTCTCAAAAACATATTAAAATCTTATATTTACTCATATAAGTACTACTTTACTTACAAATGCTGTTTTTGGCTCATACTTTTCAAGCCCTGGTTGAAAAGTTGAAGTTATACTGGCAAATCTCCCATATTTATTTGTTAAATTTTACAAAAAACAGGGATGGATTATATGCTCAAAAATGTACATCTCAATATTTTGGGGGATATACTGTAAGGATGGTATTTATGAAGCAGCACTTTACTCAAACTACACCCAAAAAATGTGTCTCAATTTGTTCTGTTGCGTGGTTCTGTGGAATAATCTAAAAGAGGGGGCATTATGCTAACTCAACTTTTTGGAGCTTTCTACCATGTTATAATGTTGTTCCCTCATCAAAAACATGCCTGAAGTGGTTTTCTGAGTCATTTGTGCATGTTTGAGTGACCTCGCGGTCTCTCCCAGGCACTATTTGAACTCCTTTCGGTTTGGCATACACGACCACGCGTCTCGTCTAAGACTCAGCCCACGAGCCCACAGAACAGCTCTCTGCAGCTCTCCCCGCGCTCCCAAAACACGGCCCCTCCCCGCCCAGCCCTCCCCTCACAGAACAGCGAGCGAGAGAGAGAGAGTGTCAAAAACTGAGCGTGAAACTTTTTAACAGGAAGCTGAAACCAATGAGTCGAACACCTCTGCTCGGGTCCTGACCAGAACCAGGAAGTACGAGCACATAAGTCCTGTGCTCAGGTCTCTGCACTGGCTCCTGTGGCTCAGAGAATAGACTCTCCATGGCCCAGCAACAAAGCACATCTTGGACATCTTAGTGTCATATGAACCATCTCTCACTCTGAGGACTTCAGGGACCGGCCTCCTGCTGGTGTCCAGAGTCAGGACGAAACATGGAGAATCAGCGTTTCAGTTTTATGCAGCTAAAACCTGGAACAGTCTCCTGAAGATGTGAGACAGGCCAATACTTTGACAATGTTTAAATCCAGGCTCCAAACGGTTCTGTTTAGCTGTGCATATGACTGAAAGGTTTTTATTCTGCACTCTTCTGTTTTAATGTTCATTTTATGATGATTATTTATGTTTTGATTTGTTTGTATTGTGATTTTAATGTTTTTCTTATTCTGCAAAGCACTTTCAATTACTTTGTGTATGAATTGTGCTATACAAATACAGTTGCTTTGCCTTGCCTACTTATTTAGAGTTGTTCATTGTTTGTTCACCGCATTAAAAAAACACAAAACATAAGCATATTTTTCTGCATTCTTCAACTCAGAAATAACTCGTAGTGTGGTGTACAGTTGGATGGAACAGTATCATTCATTTGCTTTTTAAGGGTTTTATCTAACCGTGATACTGTATGTGCTATTAATTCCTCCAATGCTTCAAATATAAAGACTGTTTTCATCCCGCCACATACAAGTCTAATAGCTTCTGTCTATTCAAGCTTAATTAAACTCGTGCTTCATTGTTGTATTGTTTGAATGCCTTTGCCAGATGAATTTAAAAAGGTCATTTAAAACCTGCATTCCATCTCCAGGAAATATACGCTTGCGTTCAAATATAACCTCAGTAGTGAGTAACCCCAGGCCGCCCACGCCCACCGTTAATCCACACACGCAATTACTCTCTCCATACCTCCATGCCTTGCCCTTTAGCCAGTGTCTCCTTATGTGCACCGTACACACGATCTTACACTCACTCGAAAAGGCTAACGGTGTCTGCTTAATGGAGTTAGTGATATATCCATTGGGGTCCTCTGCTCATTTAAAATGCACTGAAGGGAGAAGGGGGGAGCGAGGAGAGAAACGGTCGAAGGGGACAGCGTGTACATGGAGCAGTGATGGAGTCTGAACAACGGGTTTTAAACGGCCACATCGGTATGAAAGCGCCGCTGTTTCACGAGCGAGGCACGTGTTTGACAGCAAAAATCGAGGTGACTCAAATTGGGTAATTACATCGGCAATCGTTATTTTAATACGAGACAAACCTCGTATTAAAAAGACACATACAAGTGGCCATTTGGATCTGGCGAATGAAAGTTTTGTTGTCTATGCATGGTTAGAGCCAATTAAAGCGGGAAAATTACCAAAATGTTCCTGTTCACAACTGAGTGAAGCAATGTAATGATGATTTCAGACGAGGAAACGCAGGATTATTACAAGGGAGCATTAGCTTTAGCATTTAACTGTTCTTCCGTTTCACGTGTTAATATGCTCTTGCGTTGACTGTTTCTGTGGGCCTAGTTTAGAATAACGTTACCACAGCGACCGTTTGTCAGCTAATGGTTTTTCTTATTGACCTCACTGTGATCACCCGGAGGAACAGAGGTCTGCTATCTACCAACTAATTTTACCATTTCCCCTCTAAAATATATTTTTAAAAGAAATTTGGGTGTACAAAGCTGACTGACCATGGTTCGTCTTGCGCACATCTTAGGGCTCGATGTTGCCAAGTACCTCATGACGCAGTCTGTGTCCTGATACGGGGTCCACAATGCAGTACTTATCTTGATACCTTGATACTATCCGTGTCCTGATACACGGCTCTCTTTTTTTACTAAAACTAGTTTACTAAATCGATGTTTTGATTGTAGTTTAACAAAACACAGTGGAATTTCATGTCCACAATGCCCTTAATATCAGAATACAGTTGTCCTTTGAATAAGTCGCCTTCCCAACTCAGCAAATGAAGCCCTAATGCAGTAGTGAGCAGGTAGATTATAATAAATGTATGTTGTTTAGAAGTATCCCAAGACACATCTCTGCAGTGATGCGCATGTTGCCAGTCAGAGGCACAGTAACCATATATTGCAGTATGAATTTTTGAGTTTTGAGTACAGCCTAAAACTCATCTTAAGTGTTTTTTTCTGCTCAGCTAAAATCTGTTTACGTGTAAGTTCACAGTGAGCGCGCTCTGACAGAGTTGGTGTAATTTGACGGTGCTTAGAAAGGCATTAGTTTCGTGATAAACCGTGCATGATACTCCGCCTCACTTCTAGGGGGACTGCTTCACATCACTGCTGCGTGTCTCTGTTAACTAGGTCACTGGTTCAAAGGTTCAATTGTGGAATTCACATCCATCCATCCATCCATTTTCTTCCGCTTTGTTCGGGGCAGGGTTGCGGAGGCGGCCGTCTAAGCGGGGATGCCCAAACTGTGAGGATGCCCAAACTTCCCTCTGCACGCACTCTTCCTCTAGTTCTTCCGGAAGGATCCCGAGTCGAGTGAGGAACTCAGTCATACAGGAGGAGCTTGAAGTAGAGCCACTGTTCTTTTCGAAAAAAAACAAAACAAAACAAGCCCTTGTTCTCATTTATATCTATTTTTGAACACTATAGGTAAATGAAAATGATTCTACATAATATATTCCATTTCATGTTTGTACTCTATTTTGTATCTGCACTGTTACCTCACTTCTTGTATACAGTCTAGATATATTTTGTACTTTCTATATTTTTTCTTGTACATATACAGATTGTATAGTTGTGTCTTTGTGTGCATCTTATTTCACACTTCTTTTTCTGTTTTTGCTGCTTATTTTTAAAGTATTATTGCCATTTATATTTTGCTCTTTGTTATTGTATTAAATTGTAATGTGTGAGCTACTGTGTCCAAATAATTTCCCTTGTGGATCAATAAAGTTTGTCTAAGTCTATACAGGAGAAAAACAATATAATATAAAATGATTGTTGTACAGAGCTTGAGCCATGGAGCTCAACAGTGACAGTCTGCTCCGGTTTTAGAAGTAAATTTTCCATTCATTTTTCCCAAAGACTCAAAAAATTCAAATATTAAGAGTTCAAAGGCATCACAAAGGCTACGTGCTAACTAACATCCATAACGCAGTTGTTTTAAGTTCAGAAAACACCTTTAAAACACAAGATTCTGTGAAATGCTTTATTAACTTAGTGGTTTATAAAGTTTCAGAAACAGATTTTATATTAAATTATAGCTCTTGTGGTACCACAGGGATGATTAGCCCTGAGCAAGCTTTCAAACATTTAATTTTTTTTTTTTTTGGAAAGTCTATAGGAAAAATGAATGAGAAATTAATTTCCAGAACCAGAGGGTGAGTCACTGCTGAGCTCCACTGTCAAGTTGCCACAGATGTGTTGTGTAATAGCACTGATATGATATAAGCACTTCTATAGTTGTAACAGGAGGTCAGTTCATGTCAACACGTTGCGTGTGTTCACACTTCTGTGAACAAAGCACACTCAAATTTACCACAGACACTGTGAATATTTACTGTAAAACTACTACAGTTTTAGGACAGGTGGGTTCTCCTCACAAAAATGTATATTTTAATATTGATTGATTGATATACTGTTTGAGGTATATGCTAAAAAAATGTCCTTTCTTTTCACCAAAGTTTCCTTTCTTTTCATCAAAGAAAATATTATTTTAGACAATTTTGCATATGCATCATCAAAGGAACTTGTTAAATATTCTCTTTTATGGTTAGAGGGAGATGAAATATCATGTAAGAGTGTCCTAAAGGGCCACATGGTTCCACAGGCAGAAACACCTGAGACCAGACGACTCTTTACAGTAACATTAAACTTACTACAGGGTTTTTCTGCCGCTGTGTTCTCATGTGTCCAGGGAGAAGTGTCTTGTGTGTCGTGTGTGTCATGTGTCTTGTGTCTTGCGTGTCGTGTGTGTTGTGTGTCTTGCGTGTCTTGTGTTGTGTGTGTCGTGCGTCTTGTGTGTCGTGTGTGTTGTGTGTCTTGCGTGTCGTGTGTGTTGTGTGTCTTGTGTGTCTTGTGTTGTGTGTGTCGCGTGTCTTGCGTGTCGTGTGTGTTGTGTGTGTTGTGTGTCTTGCGTGTCTTGTGTGTCTTGTGTTGTGTGTGTCGCGTGTCTTGCGTGTCGTGTGTGTCGTGTGTGTTGTGTGTCTTGCGTGTCGTGTGTGTTGCGTGTGTTGCGTGTCTTGTGTTGTGTGTGTTGCGTGTCTTGCGTGTCGTGTGTGTTGTGCGTCTCGTGCCGTCTTAGCCGTCTGCTGCTGTGGTGCTGTGGGGGTGAACCAGCCCCATGTTATGTGCCCTCAGGGTTTTTACATTCAACATTCTTTTTGACCTGATTTCTTGGTTTGCTCTTCTGTTTGTTCATCTTATTTTGACATTTACAGTGAAATTTAAATTATAATGTGCTTATTGCTTTTCTTCACTTGCTTTAAACAGTAAAAGAGACAAATTTAATGCCCTGTCTGTGTGATACGTTTTCGTTATTCAAGCAGTGAAGCACTAAAGAAATAATGCTTCTTGAAAGTTAAAAACTACAATTTGGCATAATATTTCTCTGCTTGTTCAGAGCCTCCATTAGACCCTAAGAACAAATATGTTTTAAAATATCCATCATATTTATTCTTGTTTATTCCTTTTTTTTTTTGTTTTTTTTTGTTTTTGTTTTTTTCTTTTACTTAACTCTTGTTAGAGTATTGTGTATTCACTTGAATGATATTATCTCCAAAGTAGAAGCGCACTTTACTCTTGTTAGTGTATTGTGTATTCACTTGAATGATATTATCTCCAAAGTAGAAGCGCAGAAATAATTTGTGGAAGTCTGTTCATTGAGTGAATAAGCCGAGGAGGAAGCCTGTGTTTTGGCAGAGCTATGGATGACTTGGTCCAAGACAAACATTTCAGGCAGCAAGCTCAAGAGATAATTGGCATTTTGGTTCTTCGATATGAACTTTTTCTCCACTCCACTGGACAAACGCATCACTTACTCTGTTTTGTGTTCTTGCTTCTCCAACTTTCAAATATTGACTTAAAATGCTGATGTTTAAAATACATTTCTGTTGTTTTTTTTTTAAATTATTATTATTATTATTTATTGTTATCATTTGATTCACCAAAAATAAAATATGAGTTAAATGATTAATGAACTATTACCTCTCACGAGTGTGAACACAGATGTGGGCACAGCGTATTTATGTAAGATCTGGTCAAACTGGCATTATATTTGAACATACAAATAAACACCTGTTCATCGTGTCTATTTGTAAATTCGATCTAAGCTGTCAACAGAAGCTGATGTATAAAATGGTCCACACACATTTTCTTTGACTCATAAATGTGTAACTAGCCGTGCTATGGGACAAGTGGACGGACGGTGCTGAGTCACTGAATAAAAAGTACACCTGGATTATAGTGAATTGAAAAAATACAGAGTGAATGAATAGAAATGTGCAGAAAGCCTTGACTGTTTGCCTTGGCCGCTTTAAAGTTGCATCACATATCGACTGGAGTGTTCTGTCTGCTATGTTAATGGTCTTTTTTAGAGTGTCCTCAGATGCAGGTTGAAACTGCCTTTGGATACAAAATGTAGAACCTGCAGAGTATCTGCAATGAAATAGTGAAATATACTGTTGAACGCGAGTATTCAGCCTACCAAACATAGGCAGGACACATATTTCTAAAATGATGGAATAGCAGTGTTGATAATTTTTCTAAAGGACTGTGTGAGACTCTTCATTTCATGCTGCTGCTAAATCTATTGGTTAGTTCTGTAACATATATAAATATATATAAAAGCCTGTATAATAATTCAATTTTTATCTTAAAAAACAGATTTTTACAGTTTTTTGTTGTTTTGCATAATATGTATCATACCTACAATAAATCATCACAGCTGCCAATAGACCGTGATTGATTTAATCTAAACTGGCAATAAACAGCCATAAACTATTATCAATGAATAACACAATGAACTGTCAGTTACACAGAGGATTAAGACTCAGTGACATTTTAAAATGTTTCCAAAAGCATTTCTGAGTTTGCCAGAACAGTCTGTGATGAGTGTGTCAGCTGAGGTAAAAAGGAGAGCAAAGGCAGTTGGCACTTACATTGTCCATAACAAGTTCTACAGCACAGAACCTGTCGTCACGGTGACATCATCATCTTCATGGTGATAGTCGACATCTTCATCCTCGTTTACGCAGTGTTCTTTTTACTTTGTGTTCTGTAAAAGAAACAAACTGTCAGGATCATTTGCTCATGAAAAGTGAGACTACAAACCTGTGTCACCTTCAGTGAAGAAATCACTGTAAACCTTTTTCTAATGACTTAATGAAACAAATAGGCATAATAATATATAGGCATAATATAATGATATAATGATCCTTATCATTAGTAGTTACAGTAATACTTGCAGCAGACAGTTGTAACAAGAGACAGTTGTTAGTTATGTTTTTCCTTTATCATTTGTAATATACATTACATGTTGGTTTAAAAAACACATATGGCTGTAATTCTGTTATATGACATGTAAAAAAGACACAATAAATGGCAATTATCACAGATGTGGGAAAATGACATGGGACTTACTTCATTAATCTACTGCTGCTTTCTCTGAGGCCCAGACTTCTCTCTCCTCGTGGGCAGAGTCACATCTCATCCAAGTCCAAGACCACAGGAGCTGTTTCAGAGTGGGGGAAATATCCTACAGGACAGAACACAGAAATATTTGGCCATAAAAAAAATTAAAGAACTAAAAAGCATGAACCACACTGTTCTATCTGATTAACTATGGAGGCTAATGTGAAAACACAAAATGGAGAGCCCACCTCTTTAACCCAAGTCACTCACATTCACTTTCACAGTAGAATATATTTTCAGGTTAAATTATAACCTATGAATTACAAATGTTATTGATATTGTATATTGTATGTTGTATATTGTTACTGATTGACATGCAGTTTTTAACTGTTTTGAGCGTGAGATGGAATTATCTTATGTATGAGTATTATCATACTGTTATTAATGTATGTATAGTCAGTTACTCATTTAAATTGAAATAGCTAAGACTGACATTTTTAATATAATTCTTTGAACAAATGTTGTTAATACAAGTGCAAAATTGTTATAATAAAGACATACCCGCATTTATATCAAGTACATTTTCACATTAAGCAACAGAAAGTCCAGAAAGTGCCACATGTCTTGCCAACATGGCCGCCGTGAGGAGACTGGGAAACCCCGAGCATTTTCTGACTGAGCATGTGCAAACAAATGAAGTTTGAGCACCTCCCAGCACCTCCCAGCGCCTCCCAGCACCTCCCAGCACCTCCCAACCTCCCACAACCTCCCAGCACCTCCCAGAACCTCCCAGAACCTTCCAGCACCTCCCACAACCTCCCAGCACCTCCCAGAACCTCCCAGAACCTTCCAGCACCTCCCACAACCTCCCAGCACCTCCCAGAACCTCCCAGCACCTCCCAGAACCTCCCAGAACCTTCCAGCACCTCCCACACCCTCCTAGCACCTCCCAGAACCTCCCAGCGCTCACATACAACATTTACCTCAACTTAATTCTGAGGTTTAGATCATGATTCACAAAGTGGATCCCTTCTCCATCCCTTCTCCCTTTTTTGAAACCGTCCTGAACCCCAGACTGAACCTTCCAGAACATATTTCCTTCTGTCCCAATACAATTAAGTGTAAAGTTTAAATTCTGTTTATTATAAATATATATTATAAATATTTTAATGAAGTATTTCCAGTGCATTTCTGCTGCACATTCTACTACACATATAAATTAGTATTTAACCCATCATCAGTTTTTTATCATCATTCTTGTATTATAATTTCTTAATTATTTGAATAAATATTGGACTTTGTGGTCTATCTTGGTCCACCTTGACTTTATCAGTTTTTTATTAGTTCATCATTCTTGTATTATCATTTCTTAATTATTTGAATAAATATTGGACTTTGTGGTCTATCTTGGTCCACCTTGACCTATTGACCCTTGGTTAAAATCATTTGATTTGTCTGTGACTGCAGCCTAAGTGACACTGAGGGTTTTTATTTGTGCATTGTTTCTGTGACAGAGATTAGTTTAATGCAGGTGGAACGTAATAACAGCACCTCTAGTCCAGCTTAGCTCTGTGTTAGCAGCGCGACATGCTATTAGCTTCTGGACAAACTTAATGACAAACAGTGTGTCCTCTGCATGGGTACAATGTGGACTTAGTTTAGAAGGGTTTTAGAGCATTTTGCAGTAATGCTGCTTTTCAGATGAGTAAGCAGTCTGCAGAGGACTCCGGAAAAGTTCCAAAGAAGCTAATGGAGCTTCGCGAGATAAGTCCAAGATAAATAAATATTCCGAGGGCCGCTGATGTGCTCAGTGAACAGCTCTAGTGCAGAGAACAGACAGGGCAGATGCAGCAGCCCTGTGAGTCCCTCTGCTCCGAGGAGGGGGGCGGAGTGACTGAGAGAAGGGCACATAGGCAGAAGCAGCTCTTATTAAAGCCACAGCCCGCGATATAGCAATATTTGCTCTGCGGCTGCTTAAAGCTCTTTAAAATGATGATAATAATAAAGGGTATGATAAATGCGCTGATGCTGTGTCTTTCCAACAGCTGTATGATAAGACTGAAGCAGAGGGAGGGGCAGCATTAGTCTCCCGCCCTGCCCCTCTCCTAAATTGTACTATGACTTCCCCGTTTCCCATTTCTACTTTTGCACAGCTTCTTCTCTAGTAATTCAGCCCCATCATGTGGCTTTTTACTTGAGTTGACAATCTCATAGTGCTGCTCTCAGTACAAAATGAGCCAGTGTCATCTCAATAAAGCTCCCTTCTCTGCTCCCTTCCCTGGCTTCCGTTCTTGCTCCATCCTCTCATCTCCCGCTGCACCCCCTGCTGCTGCTCTGCTCTCAGGTTGTCAGATAAAGGTGAAGATCTTCTTTAGAGTGCTTGGCTCGGCTATTCTCCTCCCTTTGCCGTCTTCTAACTATGGGAGCTTCTTTTCAAACTCTGGTGGTGGCATTTCTGATTGGGCAGCTCTGAAGAGGGAGATCTTTGCGGTGACTGACCTTTCTTGGATTTCTAAAGCTCATTATTCCTCATTGGACTCTGTGGCACTGCAGGGAGTGGCGCGAGACTGGTGACAGCTTCTGTGGGCCCCGTGCACATCTGAAGGACAATCTTTTCCCATCATCTCTCACATTCAGATCACTCCTTTGCTTTCTATCTGACCTTTTTTTCATTCAACTCTGTGCATCAGCATTTGCATAGCTCCGACTCTAAACACGCTTTGTTTGTGGAGAGGCAGATGAGTCAAAAGTACTTTGAATGTCACAAACATAGTGAAGTGTGACAGAAAATGAGTTCTTTCAATCATCATGTCACCAACAGCCACGTAAAGATGTGTACTTATATAACTGGATGGTAAAGTTGGATGTTTTTGTATGTTTGAATGGAGTTTTTCTTTCCAAAACCCATGACATATAGATTCTGCATCATTTATCGAGTCTCATGTCTTAAGAATCTAGATACAGCACCTAAATTTGAAAGGCCAGAACAAATGTAAAGACACACACTGCACCTCATTGGGATTCTACCAACCATTAACAATTAAACGTAGAAATGAGGTCATAGTAGAGGCAATACTGAACTGAAACTGAAACTGAAACTGAAAATAATATAATGTTTTAATGCAGACATTTAGGCCACTGGCATCTGCTCACAAACCATATTCACTAACTTACCCCTGACTTGTGACCTGGGAGAAAATGCAATTAGTGATAATCAGAAGTTGTCCAAAAGCAATGTGCTAAAAAGTGTGTAAAAATGTATTAGATTAAGTTTAAATATTAGACAATGGAATTACTTATTTTAAAAAAAAGAAAAAAAAAATCTAATTATTATTGGAATGATATACCCGATGTAAAAAAAAAAAAAAAGCATATCTTCAAAAAACATTAATGATATTGAGATTTATCAATGTATTTTCCAGGTCTTGGGTGCACCCTGGACTAGACATAGTCACAGTTTGACAAAGAGCTGTACAACACAGATATTAGAACTTTTAGTCATATTATTAACCAGTGCACAAAGCATGAAGATAGTCAGTGTAGGAACATTTTGAGAAAAAGCTTCCCTAAATACACACTATTTCTGCGGTCAGTCTGTGCCCCTTGTGTACGATAGACGGACTTTTTTATATGCTCAGTCAAGTATAAATCAGGCTTTAGCTGAAGCATGCAGCATATTCCATATGGACAAGTCCGAAACAGAACAACAATCACAAAAGGAGCTGTGTGCTGTGGAAGCCGGTGACCTTGGTGAAAAGTCTTTCACAGTATTTTTTCATTTCTGCTGTCTGACACTGAATGTGAATCTAATTTGATTTTCCCATTTGGCTGCTGTTATACCACTCCTAGACGAGCCAACAGGTTTGTAATCAAATGGTCAACTCATGTCTGTAACGGAACATTAACTGTAACATTCAGAACTGTTTTACCAAAGGTTAGACAGACCACATTTTTAGACACAATTAGTGTAAATTAGAATGGCAAATAATTAAGAATAATTAAGAAACACACATGAGCTCCTGTCTGTTTTGGACAAAGGATGAATCTGCAATACATCAATCAGAAAATAAATAAATACGGACAAAAAAGGCAAAAATATCCCAGTGACATTTGCTGTAATCACACACAAAAATGTTATTGGTTTTTTCAACAAGTAGGAAAGAATTGACCAGTGATTTATGCAAAATTGACCCTTTGGGGGAAAAAAAATTCTATGCAACTGTGTAGTTCCTATAGAATTGCTCTAAGACTTCTATGGCTATGTTTTAAGTGATTTTTCATTTGCCTGGCAAATCCAGAATGATATTGCTCTGTATTTTTTCTACTTTCATATTTTTTTAGGTTGATATCAGTCTGGTCCCATGCCCTCAACAAATGGGATTTGTTTTTTCTCAGTGACTCATGTGAAAGGAGCTCATTGGTTCTGCAGAAATCTGCGATGCTTTTCAGTGATATTTTTTTCCTTTATTTTTTCTGATACGGATGGACCATGCGTGTTCCTGATTGGCTAATCCACCTGTCAATCATGCCCATTTGAAAACGAGGAGCTTCACTGGTGACCGGACTCACATCTTTGTAAAGTATTGGAGACGTGCGTGTTCTGGATCCCAGCTAAGTTTTTTATGAGAATAAAGTGCAGCTTCTTGACATATCTGATGTGGGCCTCGATGAGGAGAAAGCCCCTGTGCAGAGCCGAAGCCTGTCCCTCTCCTCGACGCGCTTGGCAGACTCTGCATGTAACTACAGCAGGCGTAATTGCAAGTCATTGAGATTCATTAGCTGTGTTTCCTTCCACAACAGCACAAAATCCATACAGCGGTGCCTTTTGGTAAATGGGCCTCCCCATCCAACCCCAGATGACGGTGATGGATGAATATGTTCACACATGAAATCTCTTCTCTGTCATATTACAGGAAATGCACGGCCAATTGACAATTTGTTTAGCGCAACGTTGTTAGCATTGATTACAAAGACGGGCCCCAGGGGATTAGTCAGACATGTAGTGTGTCACTGTGGGACGTGATGTGGCAGAGAGGTAAATACCACACAATTAATGATAATTCAAAGCAACAACAAGGCAAAATAGGAAGCTTGAAAATACTTACGTCAACCAACCTTGTGTAAATATGGTTGTAAATGTAAATCCCTAAATCACAACTGACTTATAGTGAATCCTGAATGACATGATGTAATTAACTTAACATGCAAACTTTGTAAGTGTGTAAACTGGTACTTTCTCTTGTCTCATTTTAATTACACAGTAGATAAATTGCACTTTTAATAGTGCATCAACAGCAAAGATATTCCCCACTACAATTACATTTTAATTTCAAAACAATGAACCAACTTTAACATATCGATTGCACCATGTCTCCAATCTAATCCCATTCTTCAAGTTAGAAATATTTTGGTGGTTTTGTACATTTGTCCATTTGCTTCAGACAATTTGTCGTAACCTTTGGCACTTGTTTTTGGTACTGGGAGAAGCAGTCCAGTTTTGTTTAATACTGGCATATAGTGCAGTGGTTTGTAAACTATAGTGCAGTGCACTGGACAAGCTGTCATCGTTTTTGGTTCTCAGGTGGTTCAAATCCTGTTAAAGGGATTCTATTATGATAAATATATTTTTAGGAAATTGGATCAGCCTGGATTAGTTCCAGTTCCATAACTATTTTAGTTCTGGGTTATTACAAGTTTGCCACAATCACACACATGCAAATAGACTGTTGGATGTTGGGTGCTGATCATTTTAAAATCTTGATCAACTTTTAATTCAGGTCATAGACCAATTACACTAAAACAACCGAGAATAAAGTACTTTTAGTTGCACTGAAGAAATTGTTGTGGGATTAAAAAGACCGGGGTCCTGCTTTAAAAGTAATAAAGCTCAGAACTAAATTGGCCAGTATTTTAGGTGACTAGTGTTTTGTACTGGCAGACGGGGCCTTTGAGTGCATGGGGCTGGCAGACAGCGACTGTGGATACCAAGTAAATAAAGATAAGAGGCAGAAAGACTCTTTGAGGAAAACAGAAGTAGTGTTGTGAAAATGTGGAAGACAAGCCAAAGGGATGTCAACAAAGCAATCCAAGAAAAGACTGTGAGAGGAGAACATGGCAGAACATGGTCTACACAAAACATCTGCATCTCTTCAGTACCTGCGTTTAGTATAAAAGTGTCACTGTTGGGTGTTCAAACCTGAAAATACCAGGTTCCAGCCAGCTCTGATTACCTGTAGTCAAAGGCTTTCAGGGGGTTGTTTGGGGGTGTACTCGCGGTGCCTCTCTCCTGTATGGCTCTAACTCTGATAAATAGCATTGTTTTGGAAGCTGCAGCGAAAGGCCCAATCATATTTCATGCCCTGCAAACTGGTGGGGCAGAACAGGACAGTATATAGAGGAAGAGACAACAGCAAAATTTAGTTTAGTATTGGAGAAGAATGCATAGTTACTCAAATAATACTCATAACTGAAAAGTTAGACTAATTATGATAATATAAAATGTATTTGAAAAACCTGGACGTCATGTCTTCTTTATGTTTCAGTTTAAATATGCTGTACTGTTTCTTTTTTTAATACAGTGAAGGATGATGTATCCACATTGGCTGGCCTGAATTAGGTTGCAAAGTGGGTCAAGAGTCTTGCCTAAGGACCCAACAAGAAATTCAGACTACCAACTCTACAAGTAGTTATATTTGATCTCTTAAAAGCACTTGTATTCTTGTGCTAGTGGTCTATATTTAAAACATTAAAATGTCACTTCCATTGCCAAAATGTTCATGTGGGTGAGTGTGAGATGTTCAGAGACATGTCGGCTGGTTATGGCCTCTCATTTGAATGATGGCTTCATCCGCTGTGCGATTTCACACATACCACATTTATGAGTAATGGAAAATCTTTTTTTATCTTACAGATCTGATTATAATTAGCACAAAACAATTATTTTAATTCTTTCAAGTGTAAATTATCATCATTATCATTTTAATCTTATAATTTATCTTTCTCACTAACAGAGCTGCAAAATACAGCTGTGATAGTCTTTGTCAATGACATCTTATTCCTTAATGCAAAAAGTGCATTGTATTTATGATTATATGATGTGGTTTAGATGTAGTTTAAGGCATTTTTACTT
This sequence comes from Periophthalmodon schlosseri, assembly GCA_000787095.1. Taxonomy (NCBI): domain Eukaryota; kingdom Metazoa; phylum Chordata; class Actinopteri; order Gobiiformes; family Gobiidae; genus Periophthalmodon; species Periophthalmodon schlosseri. The sequence continues at coordinate 96,596 of KN487117.1, forward strand.
GACATATTATTACTGTATTATTAGTGTGGACAATCTCATCTAGCACATTGTATACACATTTGTTCTGAATGGGCCTCAGCAAATGTTATACCTCCTCCTAACATATTTATTCTAAAGCTATTGTAGGGTTAGGTTTGTAACATGTAACCAAGACTGCCATGCATATAATTAATAAAAGATATTTTAATATTTTCATGGCCAAAGTGGAAGCAAATGAACGAAAAGTGTCCTTCTTTAATGCTTCACACTCCAATGAGGGATAAAAGCCCACTTTAATTGCACTTTTACAGCGCATCTATCACCTAAGGTATGCAGAAAAACATCAGAAATGGGAAAGAAAGAGAGTGTAATAATTGCAGATAGTTCTGAAAATTACTCCTAGATAAAAAATGCGTTTGAGAAAGATGCAAATGTCCTACGTGGATAAGTGAGGCGCCAATCTCCGGCAGCATATGGAGCAGCGCAGAGGAAGAGCTCCTTATCTGCAGAATGACTCCTCTCCACTCTGATTGAATGACTAATCTCCTGTTCTGACAGTGTAACATGGCTCAAAGTACACAAAGACTCCCAGAGCCAGAAGATGGAAGAGGCTGGCCAACCGGGGAACACTGCGGGGCAAGCCGCCTCCAGATATAGGCAAAAAAAAAGCAAAAAAAAAAAAAAAGCAAGAGTGACACACAGAAAATGGATTTAAAAATGGAAAGAAAAAGAAAACCGATCTTACATCACTTCTTCCCCGTTGTCTTCTGTTGTACAATATGTAGTGGTGAGGTGAAACACGGCCATTTGTCAAGCAAATTTCCCCAAGGAGTGTCACCTCTGGCCTCCCGTACCCACCACTGATTTCTTCATCTAGACCTCCACACGTAATGAGAGTTCATTACCAGTGTGCCTGATGCAATTACTTAGCTAATGAAATCTAATTAAAAACCTTCATTCGGCTGCCCCTATTGTATTTGTTTCCAACAATGTTGTTCATACCTGTTATTATGAAGACCTCTCAACGATACAAGGATAAATTGTTAAGGAGGATAGCAATAACATGGTAATGATTTTTATTAGAGCCACACTGTTTTTTGGGGGGTCCGTACAACACTGATATAAGGGGCTTTGAAGGGGCTGATAGCCGATATAACAGCCAATATATTTTGTAGTGTAATAATTCACTCTAAATCTTCTACTGATTATAAATCTTAGGTTTGGTTCTATTATTTTTAAACGAAAGAAGAGATTCGAGGCACGACAATATACTTTTTAATATACTTTTTAATTATAAATTAACTATAGTTTTAGTTATAGTTATTTTCATTTCTTATTTTTGATTAAAAAAACAAAAAAACAAAAAAAAAAAAAACCTAGCAGTATTTTTGTTGCTGGTGTGGTCTGTGCTGAAGTTAACTTCTATTCTAGAGTCAAAAGTTTAATTCAGACTACAAGTGCATTTAAAGCCTCAGTGCCTCAGTGCTGCCTCAGAGTGAATGATCAGAGCACTAAACAGGAGCATGTGACTCTGGGGCTGCATTCAGGTGCACTACACTGTCACAGACACATACACTTCTCCACAGATAAATACTGATGCGGCGCCACACATTAGGACATTTTCTGTCTCTAAACTGGATTAAATGGCTGTATTCTAGACGTGCCCACGTTGACTATTAGCAAGAATTGTCCGTATCTGGTAATAATATCGGCCCGGCCAGCCGATATATCGGTCGGGCCCTAATTTTGGGACACTGTAAAAGAACACTGCTTCTACAGAGAATTACCTGAAAGGCTAAACTGTGACACAAGAAGGGGCACTGATTTATTATTGCGTCGTATACCAGAATTATCATTCAGTAAAACTTGAGAACGTCTTTGTACCTTCCTTTGCAATATGTTTTTATAGACCTTTTCATTCTTTTTCTTTCTTGTTAAACATTTCAACCTTTAGTGGCCTCCTAAAATTGTAATGGGTTTTTTTCCCCTTCATGGGTCACTCTACCTGATCGTCTTGGCTGATGTTTCTCTGGCAAACTCTTTATACCCACAGTATACTTAAGCTCTACACTCTTGGGAGTCAAAACCAAACTAGATGCAAAAGCAGGCGGGTCATGCAGGGTTAGTGCAAACACATATAAGTGCTGTGTGGTCTAGAACAAACGCTTGATAAGGGGCTTTATTGCTTTTTTGTGACTAAAATGCCAGCAGCGTTTTTACACAGGCAGCTGCATAAGAATCACATAATGTTCTTTTATAGCAAGTGCAATTTTTAACATTATTGCAAGTGACACAGTGTCCAAAAGAGTGTGACTGTGGGCTTACATCATGTGGCTGCCAGATTCAAATGAGGAGCAGTAATGTTTCATCTGAGGTTGGAGACAGTCCCTGACGGGCCATGTGGCAGTGCATATACTTCTAATCTTTGATTCCTCTTATTTACATTCACAGACACAGGCACAAAGGCAGCCCATTGACTTTCAGGGCAGCTGCTTTGATATAAACTGACGCGAATTATAAAAGCACTATTGATTTGGAAAAAGGAGCGGCATTAAAGGATTTTAAGGAGATGCTTAATATGCCACTCATAAACGGATAAGACGGGGAGAGCTCATATGGTTAACTTACTTTTACCTACTGAATTTCTGTCAATGGATTAGATCAGAAATGGATCTTTCCTGTATCCGATGGAAGAATGGTTTGAAAAGTTTATACTGAGTAATCTTACCTTCTATAGTCAATTATAAAAGATTCTATTAAAGGGACTGTATGTAGCACGCACGAAAAAAGACTATAACACTATATTTAAAATGTGGAGTTTTTTACAAACAAAGGAAAAACTTTTTGGATCATCAGAAAACCAGTAATTGGTCTGACTTTATTTGGAATAGATGACATCAAATTGTTTAAAATTCCTCTAGACAGTTAATATATCTTAAACATTTTGCAAATTTGCTGTCATACATTTTTGCAATATATAAATAGATTTACATAATCTTACAAACCTAATTAATTACAACATGTCTACAATCCTCTACCAAACTACAGGTGTGTAAAAATACTAATACTGATACTAAATGTGGTGCTGCAGTATCGGAGAAATTTTGTACTAAATTATTTTGCGACAGTGCTACAGTTTTGTTGCTTGTTTAGAGGAAAGAATGCAGTTGATTTCACATATTTCACATATATTTTGATCATTAATAATATTGATAATATTCACATTACAAAATACTGTTGTTAAAATGTGTTTGGTTGTTAAGAATAGCGACATCTCAGAATATCATGTGTCAGTTATCACATTTATCAGCATATTGTGACATTATTGCATTGTGAGTCATGTATCGTGTGTCACAGTGAATCGTCTGGAGCCCTGTGAATCCCTGTGATTCCCTCTGATTCCCTGTGATTCCTTGCTCTAAATCAAACCCCTTCATTCGCAACTGGCAGTGGACAAAACACAGCTATAATAAAAAGTCTATTTTTGGTCTCTGTCCATGGTGCTGAAATAATGCCTCTAACTGTCTTAACACTTTTGTTTGCTTAACATTTGTAGTTTTTCTTTACACACGAGAGCCTGTGTTGATGTTCAAGCTTTAAAGGATACAATTACTTAGGCAGGGAAACAAACTTTTTTGTTTTTGCTTTTTTCTACTGTTTTGACACAGATCTGTCAGCTTCTATTTGATCAATTTCCCCATTCACACAGAAATGTTCTAATGTCTGTTTTATTCTGTTCATAAAACCACCCTTCAAAGTCAGGGCTATTTAAAAGGGAATTTGGGTTTGATCCATGTCTCTCTGGTGGAGCCCACAGTTGACTGGGGATAGGTCCTGCTGTGTGATGAATACACTGACAGCTGTGATGGAGTTAGGGGGGTGCTCTTGATAATGAGGCATTGCATTAGACATCTACTAGCATGGTGTACTTTCAATGAAGAGAAAGCAGAACAAGGGGGAGTATAAAATAGAACATGACAAGACTGTTGGATGTGCACTTACTCTCTCCAGCTGAGCGCCAGTTTGACCGCGGCGCTGGGACTAATTTCTTGGCAGTTTTCAGGCAGACTGCCTTTGGAGGCGGGCAAAGGTTTAGATGGAATAAGTTGAACATATTTCCCTCAGTCCCAAGCCTAGAGGATTGGGAGAGTGAGGATTGCTAATTGAGTCAATTATGAGGGAGGGTGTGAAGGACAGCTGTGTGCATGTTTAGCTGCTGTTGGCCTGTCTTTCATGTGTGTGTTTTGCAGCAGCTTGAGCGACAGGGTTACTCTATAATTCAGACATGTAAACAGCTCCACAGTGTAGCAGCGGTAGGGTGAGACACTCCATAGAAAGGAAATATCAAAACAGATTTTTTATTTAGATGTTTGCGCATGCTCTGTTGAACATGAAAAAGCTCACTAACTAACTGTGACAAGCCCAATTCACTCCGGGATGAGCGAGGCTAAAAGAGGCTGGTCACAGGCTTCTAGAGCTCTTTAACATAGGATAAGACTGGTAAATAAAAAAGAAAAATCAGTATAAGCAAAATTACTTCTTCTAAACAATGCCGAGTTGAGGCTTCATGCTGATTTTTTTCCCCTTATTTTTTCCGTTATTCAAGTCTAAGCAATTCAGTTGCCTATAAAACTTCTATGAGCCTTGAGGGCTTCATAAAAAGTGCAGTGACAGCTGAGTCTGTTTTTTCAAACACTAAAATGTGCTTCACAATTAGGACAAAACTTCAAAGAATTCATCAGTGTTTTGAGTGATTCTGTAAGGAGCTTTTATATAAAAGTGGCTGAATAGTGTTTAGACTCACACTGTACAACTGGAGGAGGTAGGAGCAGGAAAAGTGTTTTGGGGATGTTTTTCCAGAGGCCAGCTGTTTTAAGGCTACACTTTATAACTTGTACCTTAACAGTGGTCAGGTTTTTAAAGGTGCACTATGTAACTTTTCCTGGTGGAGGATACGCCACCTGCTTGTCGCCATGGAGATGTTATTGCTTTGTCTGTAATCCAATACTATGAACATATCTTTCTTGAATCTTCTGTTGTGAGTGGGATCGCCTCTCCATTGATCTGATTTGTAACTTGGCATCTCCTGCTTGTCTTATCTGGACATAGCATGTTTAATGCCATACTATGGAACATTTCAGGTGATGAACATAGTTAAGTTAGTGCACACCTCCCTCACCTGTCGTCTGTTCACTACTGTCGAATCTGTGATTAATCTTATTTATGACTGACATAAACTCGCACTTTTGAGACACTTGGACAGTGCTGGGCTTTCAAGTGGCAAACACAATGCTTTGCTGATCTAATTAATGCCCCAATTAAGGAAAAGAAAAACTAGCTTCCCAAGGGCAGCGCTGCTAATTAAATCCCGGAAACATGAGTGATGTGGCACCTGATCACATGTGACAGCCTCCTCCTGATGCAGACAACTACAGTAGAAATGGACACACAAGTTCAGTGGACACAAACACACATGGAGACACACTGGCACAACTGGAGTTATTTGAGCTGTAGAGGTTTAAAACCGCAGTAATTACTGCTCCAAGTGCATTTAACTGTGCTATGCATCATGGGAAGGAATGATTATTGTCATGGTGAGATAAAATTCTAAATAAACATTCAGTCTTAGTTCCTTCTCTTATTTGTCAGCTTTGTTTACCTGCAAGCTTTAAATGCTTCTTCTTTCTTTGTTTCGCTTGTTTGAGTCTGTCCAAAATATTTTCAGAGTGATGTCATCTTGAACGTAGGTAAACAGAAAAGGGAAGCTATTATGGTTAATATGGTTCAAATATCTTAAAAGTAAATTTACCACAATGTCTCCTTAAAAGCCGGAGTGAGTATTTTTCTGTTGTTGGAAGCAAGACCCTGAGATTACATTTCCACACGCAGTGGCTTTGTTATTGATAAGAATCAGGCAATGACTTTCATTCTTCCTCTTCTGTCTTGCTGCATGGCCATTACATCCATTCACTTTGCACATACTGAGGCTGTTAGAAAACTACTTGCCCATTTTAAAAAGCCTTCATAGCGCAACACACCTCAATTGCGATGGCGCCCAAGAGAAGAATGCTCGTTTAATGGCTACAACCTTGGCCCCTCACCTCGGCTCAGTTGCTGTATGGAAGGAGCCGATGTCGGACCAAGGACAGTTTGAGCTGCTGAGGTCTGTATGTACCGTGAGCTACATGTAATGAAATACATGTGCCTTAACCTTGATCCACGCCTCTCGCACACATTAGTACATACGTGTGTTGTCTTTAACCGTATTTTTGCTTACAATAGCTTTCCCCTTTAGCCTCTTTAGAATATTGTTAGTAACAGTGGCAGGGGATTGATTGGAAATACCATTTGTTTTTATTATACAGTAAAGGCGCATACATGCAACGCAGAGGAGATTATCAGCCATGTTGTTGTTGAAATGCTACTTAAATGCTACTTCCATACCATCCCAGTTGTAATTCTACGATTTGGATGTGGAAGTTGAAAATAATTTGCTGTTATATTTGCCCTTTTATGTGCAGACCCGGTAGCTACAAAAGTGCACATGTTTATTCCATTCTTCTTGTTTTACACATGTGGCATTGTTATCCTGTTCTCACATTATGCTGTCATTTTGGCACCGTATGTGGGTGTCACAGAGGTTATATTTCAGGTTCCTCCCTTTAGACTCACTGTATTTGTGATGGTGATGTTTCAATAACACAACAACAACAAGAAAGGTGTGATGCATGCAAAGCACACAAACATGTCTAACTTGAAAGACACTTATCACTTCTGCACAATAGTGATTCACAGAGCAGAGCTACCAACATGTTGAGAGAAACAAGGCATTCTGACCCAAGGCGCTGCAATGGCTGAAACAAAAAATACTTGTATATCTAAAATAGTCCTAAGGTGCACATGAGGCTCAAACATGTTTTCCCCTTTCTGCCTTTTTAAGATATACAAAAAGCACGTCAATCCGTATTTGTCTTCAGGAGTAGGTGTAATCACTTATTCATTCAGAAGCGGTTCATGGCAGAAGTTTTAAAGATTTTCTTTTGAACAATGTTACTGAAATCCTGAAGTCTTTTTCAATCTGAAGGCACTGGACAGAGAAGGTAAACTGGTCCTGCTCTAACGGAGAAGTTATAGCCTGAAACTGTTTTCATTTTCGAGTTGTTTTGCCCAATTGTTCCCTGATAGCTTCTTCCTCACAGCTAATAACCGATTGTGTTGGTCTTCCTTGAACAAAATCGCAGCATCAGTCGTATGTATGTACTGCACACACAACATTTTTTTACATTGTTTTTTTCCTGACAACTGCTCAATATTCTCCTCAAACTCCAATAACCCTGTTTCTGCCTTAGACCTTCTCCTTATTGGGCCTTCCCATTCTTAACCGTTGAGAATCTTCTATTGAACTTCAGATTGTGCATGTTGATCTAGAACAGTACCCACTGCATGTCTCCACCACATCCCTCTCTCCCTTCAAGTTTACCCACCTAGAGTGAAAACAGCCTTTTGCCCTTTCTGTATTCCTCTAACGGTAAATTATGATTATTTTGTCTTATGCCTTTTTTGTCCCCCTTTCTCAGCTCTCCCATTTCCTTTAGTGTAGCGCCCTTATAACTCTCCCTGTGGGATATAGAAATAACCCAAGATGACGTATCTGAATCCATCAAGATTTTATTATTTTTATAACATACTCAATCTTAAATCTTGTCTCTTAAGTATCCTTGTGTATCTCCTTACGATTCAAGTTTCTCTTGGTTTAAAGCTCTGCCAACGATTGTCTACAAAGCTTGATGGGTGTGTAAAGTTTCCCATTAATTTAAACCGCTAACAATAGACTGTGCTGTTAATGCTTTTACTGACTATAAAGCCTCTGCAGTGAATAGGACCTCACTATAATTAAAAAGAAGTCGACTTTTCTGTCTCCCTGCTGGTCTATTCTTTCAATTGGAAATTGATCTCAATTATACTTAAGCTGTTTTTTGTACTAAATCTATTAGTCTGCAAAAGATTTTTCCCACACGAGATCCATGTGATTCCAATGAATTCTGACTGTTGTGACACCCTTAAGTTCTACAAATACTGACATTTCTCTTGTTTTATTAGTAATCAGCTCTCACAGTGTTTTGGAGCCACATTAATGTAGTGTAATGTAGTATGTGCACAGAATGTATATATAAATGGACATAGCTAACATGCTAGCCGTCGCGTTCCAAATAGGAAGTGATCATGGGCGCACTTTACATTGAAAAATTGTCACCCCTTCGTATCAACCTGCTCTACATGATGTTTTTATTTCGCTAACCCCAACCCGAATCAAGATACGAACATTAATAACAGACAAATCAGGCGCCTTCTTTCCCTGAGGTTGCTCCCGCTAGCGTTAGCAACAGGTTTGATTGACAGCATTGCCTCGCTCCGGATTGGCTCTTTGGTTGTTATGACACTTGCACTCGAAATTTCAAATATGAAACTCTGCTGCAAATTCGCTCCTATAACCACTAACCTCGATGAGCTTCATTCGACTGGAGCCAAACGCTGTGGGTGACGTCGCACTGCCTTAGTCCACTTCTTTATACAGTCTAAAAGGACGTGACCTTTTTACTGTAAGGGAATGTTATTTTACACATTTCAAGTTCACAGTTCTCTGCATTTCTCCGTATTTCTCTGTACTTCTTTGTATTTCTCTGCATTTCTCTGTATTTCTCTGTACTTCTCATACCTCAGACTCAAGACACTATGTGATAGAACATAATGAACATAGTGTGAAATGTCAAGTCAAGGCATAGTGAGGCTTTGGAGAAAGTACACTAATCTTTTTCCTCAAAATCGTATTCCTGCAGCAAAAAAAATAATAATGATAAAAAATGCCTTTGCTATTTTGCTTCTCAGAAATGTAATACATTTCAAGGACATGCAAAACTGCAACCATTAGCGCCACTAATGCACTTAAATAATCTGGTGACTCTTTTAGGATCTAGCTACAGGTCTGTACGGGCGTAAATGAACACTTTCGTCTAATGTTGGTTTACTTTATCGACTGCTTGTTTATGCATAAGACCTTTTACCTCTCTGAGACTGACATAACACAGTTTTTTATCCAATAGTCATAACTGGGTACAGATGCGATATTCTTTTCAAATTCTGAAAACGACCGCTGTGCTTAGAAAAAGAGAAATGGCGAAGCTGACCCCGATGTCGTTAGTGAAGATAATGGATTTATACATTAGTGGGTGGTACAGACTGTCAATGGCTCTCATCATTTTGTTCTCATACAGATACACATTTTGTTGTAGATGGTGCAGTAAAAGCAATAAAATATGGAAGCGGAGGTGCATGGTAATTTGAATGGGTTCTTCTATGGATACGCAGTCGTCCTTCCACCGTTCAAAGACATGTTCGGAAAACTGGTGAGTCGCACTGTATTTGCTGTAACGTGAACTTACAGCAAGTACATACATACATCTGTCAGTGATACTCTTCCATATTGAGAAGAACCAAGTCAAAATTTACTTTGTCAAGTCATGTCGTAAATCTAGTAAATGAGTCTTTTCAAATGTGTTGAGGCTTCAGTCGTGGTGGCTCAACGGGCAGATGCCGCACAGATGTACGGTGCTCTGACTGCCTTTAAACAACAACACAATCATCAGTTTGATTTTCTAATGTAGCAGCTAGATGTGACTTAAGATTGTCCGATATAGGAAACATGAGAAGATTGAAACTGATTGATTTTTTTAAGTTGCTGGCCTTATATCGGCCTGTAACTTTGAAGGAAGGATTGCAGACCAGGCAGAAGTTGAAAGAAGTTTTTATCTGATATCAGAAGAGGAAGGCACAGCAGGCACATGCGTTACATAACAAAGGAGCCTTTCCAGTACTTATACCCTGAGAATGGTACTATCTATAGAAGGCTGCTCCTATAGGGACTCAAACTAATTTTACATACTGTCCGTACTAGGTCATAAATGGGTATTCAGTTAACTGTTACCAGAAGGTAGAATACGTCACTGAAAAGATGGATTGCAGGCCTCTGGTCACAGGTAGGTGAAGACCAGTATCATGTAACGGAAGCAACAGGTGGCAGTGAGGACATCTTAAAATAAGCATGTGTAGCGTTCCCCCTGAAAACAAGTTCACCTCAATGTCTGTAACACACAGTATTCAACACAAGGTTCAACTCAAGGATTACGAGTAAAGAAATAAGACAAAAATGATGCTTTCACGGCTCGTACCCCCGATTACAACATGTGGGAGAGAAGGAAATCAAGAGAAACAAGTAAGAAAAATATAGTTCCAAAGTGATCATTAGTTGTTAGATACAGTCCTGATTATTTGCATTGCTGAATGTGCTCTGTTTCACAACGGCGCCTTCAAATGGACAAATAGTTTATTGTCTCCCATTTGGCCAAATCTTCCCTTTTGTGGTAGAAATCAGTATAGTCGTGCCAGCTGAACAAATGGACTATAGCGTTGCTCATAAATAGCAGCTTGTTAGTTATTTGATTTACTCAGTTTAAAGTCTGTTACCGTGGAAACAGAAGACTCCAGAGGCTGTGTTGTGTTTTTTTTTTTTTTTTTTAAACAAAGGTTAATTAGTTGGAAGTGGGAAAGTGTGTTGTTGTTGAACATTACATGCCTTCACTTCACTGTCAATATAGTGTAGCTATTTTGCCTGAGGTTTCAGAACAACACTGCTGTGATATAGAAATGATTTATGTTTATTACCTGAAGATGTTTATCAATATTGAAAAACTCCAGCTAAATTAGTCCAGGCCTTTCTGCTGCAGTCCCAAATCCAAGTAAGACTGTTTTCTTCTTCAAAAGCGAACTCTGTAGTCAGTGGGACCAAGTGACCTCCATGTTCTTCTGACAATTCTCTCTATGGCCTTGTGCCTCTAGTTGGTCTCTGATGGTTATATTAGTGAAGTTAACACTTGTGGATCTCTGATTCTTTCTGCAACTTCACACCTTCCTTTGTGCTGGTGCCTGCAGTGTGGGATTATTCTTAACCAGGATAGTCCCACTGAGATTAAGAATCTCTTTTTCAGGGAGTCCTGGCCCCAATGAGGATCTTATTGGACATGTTTTTAGTGGTACGGGAAACCAGAGCAGCCAGAGGAAACCTACCCAGGTTTGGGCAAGACGCACACGTCCCAAAGCGCCCCCACACTTTCCTGACCAGCCAGTCCCTTCTGCATTCTGTTCAAATCCAGAAGAGTCTGGAATCGAACCATAAGGGCCTCAAACCACCGTCCTAACTTGGGATGGTCCAACCACTGCTGCTAATTTGTAGCTTGCATCTCTCAAGTGAGGAAGACATCTCCTCTCTCGTAACATTCAGAACAAAATGTATCACTTATTTTACCTGAGATAAACTTAGTTTAGTGATTCACTTGCTGAGTTTCTCAGTACTCTACATTATTTTATTATCATATATTTAAAAAACCAAAAAAAACCAAAACATTTTTACATGTAAGCCCCCATGTTTGTTTTGCTGTGTCTTTCTGATTGGTTAATCAGCCTGTCAGTCACACCCAAATGAACTCGAGGAGACAAGATAGGGTTCCAGACTTGTCTTTGTAACAGGCTGATTCCACGTCATGCATCACACTCTGCTGCTCTGCACCACCTGCGGAGTAACTGCACAGCTGTTGTACTGAATGAGAGTTGTTCCAGCTCCTGCGTCTGTGCAGGGCTGCACTGGTGCTAGACCACATCCCCATCCTCAAGCTAAGTTATGGACCAACTCTATTTTCTTCTCCACCGGTGTCCAGCCAGATCAATCTCTACAGATCAGGACGCACCAAACAGGAGTAAATACAAAAACAAATACTCCACACCAACTTTATTTTCATCAGATGACTTATAATAGCTCCCTTTACGTTGTTAAGTTGTTGCTTTGATAGATGGACTCAGGAGGCTGTTAACTTTCACTTTATGTCACTGAAACACTGCCATGTGAAAACTTTTATTGGACTCATTCACACAACAGTTTAATGCCTAATTACCCCTCGGGGAAGAGAAAAACTTGTGTAAACTGCTTTAGAATAAATACTTATTTTGGTTATTCACAAACTCGGGGTCTCTGCACATGTTCTTCTGTGCGGCGCTGCTGAATGCAGAGAGCGATGGTCTGCGCCCTCAGACGGAGACGTTTAGTGGCGTAACACCTGCCCCACGTTTAAAGTGAATTGTGCGTACTTTTGGACTGATTAATGTGTAATCACATTAACTCCATATTCTCGATGATCTTTTACCCTGAGTGTACGCGGTAATGTAAAAAACAATGACCACTAATCAAACAGCAATAAATGATATTTCTATGATGTCAAGATCGTGCACATTTGAGATAAAATACAACATATCTGCGGTTGTTACTGTTGAGGACTGAGGCCGACAGAGATCCTCTTATGGGATCTAATATATTCCAGGTGAAAGTGCACTGCTCTGCTCATTAGTGGTATGGTACTTTGACAGAGGTGTGGTGGGTGGCTGCCTTTCAGAACCAGCTAATTATCCCCGACACTACCTCCACAGTCCAACTTCCTATGAAGTCCTTACCATGAATAATTAGTTTGACCAATTTTACCTATAAATGTGCCAGTTGGAGAATATTTTGGCTCATCAATAGAAGCCCACATAATATGGCCTTTTATCAAAGCACTACTTTTGTGGAACAGGGGAGCAGTTTCTGTAAAAGCACACCTTGACGCTTGAAGTGTAAAGTAGCCCATTTATTCATTATTCAGCCAAAATGAGAGCAGAATTACTTTGTGTACGAACTGTGCTCTACAAATACATTTGCCTTTTTGCCCAGGTTGTAGTAGGTGATCCAAAGTAGTCTGGCTCAGCTGAGGTTAACCTCACTTCCTTGGACTGAAGTCAAACTATGATTAAAAATTACCACAGTTAGGGGTGGGAAATATTGACAGAAAAACTCAATATTTTTTGGCATAATCTCGATGAGGATTATCACACAATATTTTAACAATGCATTAGGAATGTGCTAAATGTGTGTGTGTGGTTGAAGTTCAAGTCTAGTTCAAAGTGTGAATGGGCCATAAAGATACACTCAGTATTCCAATTTTGCAACAACTATTGCAATAGTCTTCACATTTCTCTCTCACCTCTGATCACAGTGGCAGGAACTAAATCTATCACTTTGCACTTTGCACTTTAAGCAGTTAAAGGTTACAGCTCTGTGCAAGTAAAGAATGACAGATGTCCCACCTGTTCAGCTGAACCGATGAGCCTGGCTGATCCAGTCATTACAAGATCAGCGTGTGGAGAGACAATTTAACACTCTCACATTCATTCAGTGGATGGAATTAATGTCACATGCCTTTAAATAATGAAGGGAAGGAGAGTATATCTGGGGTGAAGCGATTGGCTGGACACAGGTAGAAGCCTGTGAGGCCCATTATTCAGTCCAAACTCACTCACTTTCACCTAACCCTTGTGCCTTGTTAAGGGAAATTTGTGTATCTGAAGGTATATTTGTAGTGATAACTTTGGCTGTGGTAGTTCGATTGCCATGAACATTCATACAGATGTGTATTTTTACAGGTTTTTAGACATACGTGAGTTTCATCCTGATCTGACCAATTTTGACAACATGAGAAGTTTTGTTGACACTGAATGTGTTTCGGAAATTTGTGTATCCACTGACTTCCATTACAGACTCATTTATTGACCCCTGCTCTAAATATCAAGGTGAAAGTTTTGGTGCAAGTTTTAATTTTTCTGGCGCAAACCCAATTAATTGTAATACAAATTTGTAAAACGTTTTTCAAAAATATACCAACTTAAAAAAACAAAAAACAAAAAAAGGCATCTAAAGGGTTAATAATTGTTGGTAACTTACACCCACTAAATATTCACATTGATAGGCCAGTCACACTGATCATAGCCATAGGGAAAAACAAGTCCTATGATGGATTTTTTGAATTTTTTTCAAATTGGCAGTGAGGGGTATGTGACAAAAACTGGCATCTAAAGTGTAAATAAATGGTGGTCATATTTTTATATAGCAATTTTCCACCTCACTCGTGCTTTATATCAAGGAACCACTCACCCATTCACACACACATTCATACACCAGTGTGCGCAGACACTGGGAACGAGGGGGGTTAAGTGTCTTGCCCAAGGACACAACGACAGCATTGATCTATGGGAGCTGAAATTGCACTGCCAACCTCTGGGCCAGTGGATATTACCGCCCAACAAATGCTGTTTACGTCGAGAGCGGGATTCGAACTGCCAACCTTCGGATCAGAGCTATTGTTGCCCCTGTTAATAAATGATGTTAATGTATAAACCCAATATGTCATTTAAAAAAATATAAATAAATAAATAAATA
>KN487118.1:1531-14618 GCA_000787095.1 Periophthalmodon schlosseri
TCGACACAAAACCAACAAGAGGTAAATTATTTAAAGATATTACCAATGGTGGAACATAACAAAGTAAAAGTAGTAAAGTACAGAAACTTAAAATTTATACTTAAGTACATTTTGAAGCGGATACTTTTACTTCACTACATTTGAGAGCAGTAACTGTACTTTCTACTCTACTACATTTTTGAACAGGTCTGAAAAGTGAAAGTATTTTTTATTATTGTTTGAGACCTGCTGAAAAGGCTAAGGGTTTATTTTTAACATGTTCATAATTTGAGCAAAACAAAAATATACAAATTAAAACGGCTAGAAAAAAACATTTGATTCCGTTGTTTCTGCTGATCAAAATGCAGCACAGATCTGTATTAAAATCAATACATCTGAAGACTCATAAAACCTCAAAATGTAAGCAAAATACATAGCTTTTTCCTCTTTAAGTACATTTTTAAACTGGTACTTTAATACTTTTACTTAAATTGATTTTTTCCATGTGATACTTTTACTTGAGTTTTTTTTTTTTGCTCCAGTATCTGTACTTTTACTAAGTAACAAAGTTGAGCACTTCTTCCACCGCTGACTGTCACATGAACTGATTAAAAGAACGATTATAATGACTTAAGATTGTGTAATTCTTCGCTCTTTCCTGCAGTTCCAAAGAAGATCCACACTCCGTCCCAGGCGCTGTCGAGCAGACTCCTTTCCCAGTGTGAGTCTCCCGTGTTTATCAGTGACAGTGATGACGATGAGGAGAATATTGTAATAAAGAGCACATGGAAAACTCGCCGTAAGAAGCTCCAGCCGTCTTCAAACGAGAGAACGAGCACAACATTTCAAGGAGGTGGAGACGATTCACCGTCTGTGGCGGCTCAACCTTCTCCCCTGGCAGTGTTCTCCAGTAAAGTCGTGAACTCTTTGGCGTCTGAAGTTTACTGTCCTAAGCGAACACTGTCAGCACCGTCCAAACTTGTTGAATCGTCAGGATCCGAAGAGGAGTTTACTTCACTTTTAGACAGACTTAAAAAGAAAAATAAATTGCCCGGTGGTACCGCGTCACCTGCCTCCAGAAAGGGTAGGTCTTGTTATTTGCTCTCAAACATTTTATCATTTATCTCTTAGTATCTGTGAAGAGAATACAGTGTCTTTTCTGTTTTTTTTGTAGAGCTCAAACCTGCTGCAGCCTCCACTCCTGTAAACAGACCGAAGTCGTCAGAATCTAAATTGATAAATGAGACTCCACTCAGTTTTATCACCCCAGCTAAAAACACGATCGTCAAACCGACTGTTAGTCAGACAGAGCCTCGGCTCGGGCCCAGCAGCAGGTAAACACACGTCACTTATGAGCACTGAATCTGTGCTGTTGTAATAATGATGTAATGAGTCGGTAAGATCACTTTTTTATTTCTTCTTTTCTGCCAAAGAGTTGCATTGTGTAAAACTCCCGGCTGCTTTTTGGAAACTCTCTCAAACCCTGGGACGACTTACGGCCGCAATTTTAAGCAAAACAAGGAAGAACTCACAAGTAGATTATTTAAACTCTATAATGCCAGTGTGTTTGATGGAAAGGTAAAAAAAAGTTTAAAGTTTACAATAAAATGTTCAGTTCAGTGTGTAATTTATGTAAAATTATTGCAGCTTCCAGCAAATATGTCAGTTACATGGAATAAGAAGATGCGTAAAACTGCAGGATACTGTGTCACGGGACAAGAACGAGGAGGTGGAAGCCGCTACGCTCGAATCGAACTGTCAGAGAAAGTCTGTGACTCTGCAGGTAACAACGCCCGAAATACACACTGGGGAAAGAAGTACGCAGTATTGTTACTTAAGTAAAAGTACAGATACCAGAGCAAACAAATACTCAAGTACAAGTATCACATGAAAAAAAGTATCTGTTTAAAAATGTACTGAAAGAGTAAAAAGTGAAAGATTTTGAGGTCTAATAAAACTTTAAATGTAGTGATTTTGATAAAGATTTGAGCTGAATTTTGTTCAACAGAAACAATTGAATCGATCGTTTTTTTTCTAGCTGTTAATCTTTGTATATTCTGTTTTCTCAAATTATGAACTTGATAAAAATAAACCCTCAACGTTTTCAGCAGCAATAATAAAAAATACTTTTACTTTTCAGTCCAATTCAAAAATGTAGTGGAGTAGAAAGTACAGATACTGTCTCAAATGTAGTGAAGTAAAAGTAAAAAGTATCGACTTGTACTCAAGTAAAGTAAAGATACTTAAAATGTGTACTTCAGTACAGTACTTTACTGCTTGTACATTCCACCACTGGAAATACAAAGTCACTTGTTAAGTCTGTTGTCAATATAAAAATAATTCTGACCTCTTCAGATCGTTTGCGAGACACTCTGATCCACGAGATGTGTCACGCGGCTACGTGGCTGATAAATGGAGTTCGAGACGGACACGGAAACTTCTGGAAGCTGTACGCCCGCAAGTCCACGGTGGTTCACCCCGAGCTGCCCGTGGTCACCCGCTGCCACAGTTATGACATCAAGTACAAGTTCCAGTACCAGTGCACGCGCTGTCAGAACACGTAAGTGCAAACGTCTACATCTGTTCTGTCGTTTTCAGTTTGGGCGTTTGTCATAATTGGGTTGTTTTTCCTGTAGGATTGGGCGTCATTCCAAATCACTGGACACAGAGAGGTTTGTGTGCGCCCTCTGCACGGGTAAACTGGTGCTGCTTAATCCCTCCAAACCACGGACTTCGACGCCGTTTGCCAACTTTGTCAAAGAGAACTACGGAGCCGCCCGGCAGGAGCTGGTGGGACAGAGCCACGCCGAGGTGATGCGTAAACTAAGTGCGGACTTTGCCTTGAAAACGAAGATAAGTCAAAGCTGAGGTGAAACTCTCTTGACTTTAAATAATGTGATGAAATATCTGTGCACATGGCAGCTGATTCAGATGTATTTATTTTAGATTATTCTGTTAATCTGGTAAATCTGAGCCATGTATGTGATGATTATTGTTGTGTTTTATGAAATTCAAACCATTGTTGTTGCTGTTAGTCCCGTTTCATACAGAATAAATATTATGGTTTTATTAAAATGTGTTTCAATTCCAAACTCAAAAACCTTCCAGAGCTGATCAACAAGGAGCGTCTTACCATTAGAAGGCGAGAAGGGCGAGGGCGATGATGGTGGTGTCTTCATGTACTTTTGTGTCCCCCCTGGGCCTGTCACATGTCACTGACTTATCATTCAATATGAGTTGGAACATGTTTTGGGGCTCCGTATTTCTCATGTGAACATTTTCTTTGAAATAATGGGTAGATTTTTGCCATTTTTATATAATACGATAAGATTTGAGCTGTAGAGGGTTGAACAGACTTCTGTGACTTCTTCTGTGACTTTCTGTATCTTTATTTATACGGAGGAACCCAATGAGAGCACATGGGCGTTTAAAATAAACTACAAGCAGAAAAAACAAGTAAACAAGTCCATATGAAACATTAAAAACAGGAGCAGGTGTGTGTATAAACGTTCGTTACCAGATTATTAAACTGGCACCAACGTCTCCAGTTTTTCTTTCCCTTGGAGTTTGTTCCATTTTTGTGAAGCAAAACAGCTAAAAGCCTCTTTCCCGTCTCAGTTTTGGTGCGGCTCATCCTTAGCCTTATACAGTCATGTGACCTGGTATTAAATGTTCTGTTATTAATGATTAACAAGCAGGTGAGGGATTCTGGGAGTTTTTGAAGTGGCTCCTTATAGACACATTTCATACAGAGCTGTTCTCTTCTGATAGACACTGATGGCCAACCCTCTTTTTCATGGAGAAAACAGTGATGGGTTTCAAATCCATCATTAATTATTAGTTCATTTAGGTATTTAATGGAGCTGTATATTTAAAAAGAGGTTGACTGTAATTCTCTTGCTTTGTGTGAGTGGCATAAAGCAGTTTCAATATTATCGTTTATACATCTTGCTTCAAAATGTGTTATTGTGACAGGCCTAGTCTCTGTTGGATTGAACTGTAGAGCTCTAAGATGATACTGGTCTTGTTTATTTCTATCGGATGTCGCCTAAAGGAGGAGGATAAATAAGTTTTCTCCTCGTAACATCCAGCAGCCCCTGTCATGGAGTCTGTGCGTTGGATTTGTTCACGGGCGACGCTCAACAGGAGCACGGTTCAGTTATAGTCTGCTCCAAGGTTCATGTTGGAGACAAAACAAACGCACCTGTGGCTCAAGACGACACTGGTTGGACCTACAGGGGCATGAAATGTAAAACACAAGATAACACAGCCAGTGTCAATACCATCATTTGTTTTCTAACCCACTGCAGTGACTTGAACGACTTGGCCCATGGAGTAAAGTTGCATGTGTACTTTTAATTGGCAAGTTCAGTACAAGTATAATGATAATCCACAAAGAAAAGTGTGAAGGTCGTAAAGGTTGTGCAGACTCCATTTGAGTGGTTATGAACACCCTTTAGCTCGTGGTGTAGGCACAAACTGACACGCAGCACTGAGGTGGGGCGTCACCTGAGACGACTATCCAAAACAAAACCACACAAAACGGCAAAATAATCATTACAAAAGCGGATTGTACATAGGCAGGTACACTCCAAAATATATTAAGATTTTTTTTACAATACAAACTTGCAATGACCAGCGCACTGTGTCTTGCAAATTGAATATATTAAATACAATAGCACTGTAATATTCTGATTTTAAGTGTTTTTAAAGACTTTTCATATGGCACAACAATAAATCTGCAGCAATAATACGATTCATTCAAGGCCACTTCCCTGGGCCTCCATCATGTGTCAGTACAGACACGTCTTCTTCATGATGCGCAGAAACTCCTGCTGACTCACTTCTCCGTCTCCGTCTTTATCCGCCTCATCGATCATTTCCTGGAAAAAGCAAGTTTCATTTAAAGCCTCTGATCTACGGCCATGTGACGACACAAACGCTCTGCATAAGTCAAACCTGCAGCTCTTCATCTGTGACGTTTTCTCCCAGCTCTTTGGCCACCCTCTTGAGATTTTTGAACGAGATTTTGCCCGTTTCATCGTCATCAAAGAGTTTGAAAGCTTTTAGGATTTCCTCCTTTGAGTCCTTTTCAGCCTAAAGTAGATGCATATGTTACTTAACCGTTATATATTTAAATAACTTAATAATTGTTTTCGCATTTTAAATTAGGACTGCACAATATATAGTAGAGAGAGACCGATATTTGCACTTCTTAGAGAATCAACTATCGGCCATAAATCTTCAGCTCAGGCCGATATTTTGTTTTGGCTGTTCTGCCTAAAGACGTCACACAAAGCTTTATTTGAACATTTACATGCAAAAAGAACTGCTCAAAACGTGACTACACTGCTCTGTTGAAGGTTTGTGTTAAAACTGGGACTGTAGGTGAGTTTGTCGTAAATTTAAATGACAGAATTTGGCGAAAATCATCTAAATCAGCCCAAAAATATCAGCAGAGTTTCTCAGCCATCGGTTTCGCCATATTCTAAACAATCAGTGTCGGCCATGAAAAAAACCATATCGGTCGATCTCTAATATACAGCAAACAAAAATGCAATTTTAGAAGCTGCAAAAATAAATCAAAACCTTTTTATAGAAATATCTTATTGCACTTGTCTTGATTTTGTTCATGTGGAGCCCAGGGAGGAGGAGCAGGATGTCACCATGAGCTCAGGATTGGGGATTTTTATTTTATTTATTTCGTATTTTATTTTATTTATCTTATTTTTTTGTGGGGGGGAGTGGGGAATCTTGATTTTGTTACACAAATAAAAAATTATCGCAAAAAAAAAAAAAATCTTATTGTACCTGTAGTTTAGGCCTCTACAAACTCGTTCTGAAAGTGATTTGTTTATCAGTTTGTATTTGTTGTTCTCTCAAATGCTAAAGCCAGTAGATGTCTGTGTAATCCCTCAGTCGTCCAGGTACGATCATAATAAAAGGAACATTTTGGACAGCTGGACAAAAAGCACTACAACTTTTTGTCCAGTTGACAGATTTGAGTTTTTCTTTTAGTAACGCCAGTAGAGTCATATGTTTTAATGCTACAAAACTACCATTTTCTGGGTCATAACGGCCAGGAAGTCTGTGAAGGTGATCTTTCCTGTGCCTTCCTTGTCCACTTCATTGATCATCTTCTTGATTTCTTCTTTCTTTGGTTCAAACCCCATGGCCCTCAGTGCCACCTGAGGAGAACCAAACAGAGCAGCACATCATCACGAGAATCACACAATACAGACTGAACAGTATCTCCTCTTCTACCTTCAGATCCTTCACGTCAATAAGTCCAGATCCGTCCGTGTCGAACAGCTCAAAGGCCTCCCTGATCTCCTGCTTGTGCTCCTCCGTCAGCTCCAGTTTGGGGGTGGTCTTCTTACGCGGAGGAGGGATGGGACCCTGCAGGGAGGGTCTCTTTGCACTGGTGGCCTGGTTTATTAAAAACAAAAACATTCCACGTGCAGGATGCAATGAATAACGTGCGATAAGACGAGAAAAACGAACCACATCAACGAGGAGTGTCTTACCATTATGTCACGATTATTTCGGTGTTTTCAGACCACGTACCTCCGTATCTTCGCTAAAAAGGAGCGTTTGAACTGAAATAGCTCCAAGACGATACGTTTTTTGTTGTTTATTTGACTGGATGTCGCCTAAAGGAGGAGGATATAAACGGTTTTTTCCTCGCAGTGTCCGGCAGCGGTTGTCATGGAGGAGTGGTTGCCATGTGCGTTCGATTTGTTCACCGGCGACGCTCAGCGGGAAACGGTTCAGTTACAGTCTGCGCCGTGAATCACGTGGGAGGACAAAACGAACGCACCTGTCGCGGAACAAGGTGATTGGTTGGAACTCACGGGGGTAAAACACGTAAAACACAAAATAACCGAGTCAATTTCAATTCTTTCTTCCTATTTCTTCCTATTATCTTTTTAAACGCTCTTTTATTGCCATAATTTGCATTTTAGAGTAGTCTACGGGCTGCTATGTGAATTCATCCACAACGAGATTTATAAACAGTGTTGGGAACTAACTGATTTTGTTTTGTTTTGTTTTTTTTGTATTAATAACAATAAAGGTTTACAACATTTGTGGCAAAGTAGAAAAAGTCCCACAATTAATAGTCAGGGCAGACAAAGTATTACATAAGAGCAGATAAGGAAAAGATTAAATTAAATTAAATTTAAAAGTACATAATAATACAAAACGTTAACTGTAACTGTATCCGGTTACAGTTACTTTTTTATTTGGTAGTATTCAAAATAGTTTGCCTACTATTCTAAAATCAGAGGAAAACATTGCTGTACTTGATCAGAATTTAATTTAAGCTTCAAACTGCACAGAATCAGCGAGAAAAAATAGAAAATATCCCTCTTATAGCGTGTGGATGTAGTTTTCCTTCTCCAGTTAGTCATAGAACAAACAGCAATGCAAACATAAATCTGTTTTTAATCCCATGTTGCCTCTGTACATTATAATTTAAATTTAACTCGTATTAAAGTATTAAGTAATATTTGCATACCGTACTCTGATTGGAAAACGTTACAAAATGCATTTTAATGCAAATGTTCAGTATTCTGTAACTAAATATATAATATACATAATAATAATACATAATTTTCAAAGTATTCTTCCCATCACTGAGTCTAGTAGTAAGTTCTTATTGTTATTATCATATTTTCAATTAACTCTCCGAATAATTTCAAATTGACCTTGCGCTTATTTTACTCACTGCTACAATAAAGATTTTTTTTTTTTTTGTAAACATTTTAAATTTGTGCATTTGGTGAAGCGAAAAAGCACATTTATTTAGTAATCATACAGTAGTTATAAGAACGTCTCTGATTGTGGGCGGGGCGGGATGTCCTCCCACGTTTCCCATTGGTTATAACAGTGGCGTTCTTTTACGTCCTTTACGTCCCATTGGCTGCGCGTAACTTCACCTTTGTTCCGGGTTCTGTTTTGACCAATCACGGAGCTCTTCTCACTCGGCTCATCAAGTCAGTCCAGCCGGAGTTTTGTGGGGTTTTGTGGAGTTTTATTCACTTTCTGATCTATAACTTGCAGATTTTGATCAGTTGGTGTCGTATTTAATAAGTTCGTTGAGTCTCGTGCGACCCCCTTCTCGAAAATGACCACACGTGTTCGCCCGGTAAGTTGCACGTTTATTTCTACTGTACAAACCATCGTTTGCCCTTAATATTTACTTATTCTTTATAACTTGGTGCTGACTCGGAGTCTCAAAAGTATGAGAATAAATCAGGTGTAACCCAGAGCACACAGTGATTCACTTGTGCATTATTTTCTGCAAACGTTTATGCAGCCAGTTTTATATTCAGTGATGGAAGGTAACGAAGTAAAAGTAGTAAAGTACTTTGCTTAAGGTATGTGTATTTTACAGTGTATACTTTTTACTTTTACTTCACTACATTTGAGAGCAGTATCAGTACTTTCTACTCCACTGCATTTTTGAACAGGACTGAAAAGTAAAAAGTACTTTTCATATGATTTGAGGGGTTATTTTGACCATGTTCGTGGAAACATCCTGACTAAAGTTTTCAAGTTCAAGCTTCAGCTTTGAGCAAAACAAAAATAAATTCTCAAAATTCATGAGAAAAATTAAGAAGAATTGGTTTGTATTGTTACTGTTGACCAAAATATGTCTCATTTTTAATCAATATCACTAAATACAAATTAACAGCATGTGTGTGAAATACTTTTACTTTTTACTCTTTAAGTACATTTTTAAACAGGTACTTTCATACTTTGATTTAAGTTGATTTTTTTCATGCAGTACTTTTATCTTCCCTTAAGTAATTTTTTGCCCCTGTATCTGTACTTTTACTAACAAAATGGAGTACTTCATCCACCTTTGTTTTTACTGCATACAGAGTAATAAAAAATGCCTGGTCATTGGAGGATCTGGGTTCCTGGGCCGACACCTGGTGGAGAAGCTGTTGAATCGGGGTTATTCCGTCTCTGTATTTGACATCTGCCAAAACTACGATCTTCCCAGTGTCGCCTTTCACCGGGGCGACCTCTGTGACAAACAAGTGAGTGCTACCAAAGAACTACATCTCACGTGACGGTACGACAAAAGCGTTACGTTTGGTTTTCACCGAGAAACACCGCAACAAAACACTAGGCAAATGTCGGGTGTGAATTATTCATAAGCCGCCATATCTGGTTTTCATTCAAGGCTCTGCTGTCAGCTCTGAAGGACGTATCCTTGGTTTTTCACTGCGCGTCTCCCGCACCTGCCAGTGACAACCGTGAGCTGTTTGAGAGAGTCAACATTCAGGGCACGAGCACCGTCATTCAGGCCTGTAAAGAAGCTGGGGTTCAGGTGAGGCTAAACCATGAGATGAGACACGGTTTGGTTATTAAGTTTAAGCTTTACCGTTTATCTGTAGAAAATGGTTTTGACGAGCAGCGCCAGTGTGGTGTTTGAAGGCAAAGATATTAAGAACGGAAAAGAGAGTCTGCCCTATGCCAAGAAGCCTATCGACTACTACACGCAGACCAAGATCATGCAAGAGAAGGTCAGTTTTGTGATGATTAGTGGTGATTATTTATGTTTTTGATTTGTTGTATTGTGATTTTAATGTCTGTCTTATTCTGTAATTTTACTTCATTGTGCTGTACAAATAAACCTGCCTTCCCTTCACACATTCAAGTGGTTTTGGAAGGGGTTGGGTGATATTGACAAAAATCAGCGTTTCAATATTTGACCCATCTTTATTTTGAAATATACTCTGCCAGTCAAAAGTTTGGACGCACCTTCTCATGGGCCTGTCACGATCACATATTTAGAATTAATTTTTTGATATATCGCTGAAGTATAGACGATAAACGATAATATTGAAACTCATTTACGCCACTGACGCAAAAACCAAAGAGCAGATTTAAACCACAAAAACGATTCTAAATCTATGATATTGCGATAAATAAACAGCAGAATGAAACACTTTAGTCATTAGTTTGCATCTGTAATGAGTCATACAAGTTATTATTTCAACCTTTTAACATTTTTACCTTAGTAATTCCATATATTTTGCTTCATATGTCTGATGTTTTCCATTTGTAGAGTGTAGAAAATGTGTGTCCAAACCTTTGACTTCCAGTTAAAAGTTTGGACACACCTTCTCATTCAGTGTTTTTTTATTTATTTAGTATTTAGTAGAGTTATGTAACGTTTTTACTTTACTACATAATTCCATTTATCCAGGGGTGGCGCTTGGGGGAGGGGCTTGAGAGGGCACTAGCCTCCACTAGAATAGCCAATGCTCCCCCATAGCTCCACCACATTTACTCTCGACTAAAATGTTCAAATGGCGACCACAAAGTGTACGTCACTTCAGGGGCTAACTAGATTTAAACTTGTTTGAAACGGCGACTCAAACGTGGTGGGAGGTGGAGTTAAACATGTTAAGTGTTCACCCTCATTGAAGAACTTAGCCCCCCCATAGCTCCCCCAACCAAACATGTCTGGTTCCGCCCCTGCATTTATCTTACTTCATATATCTGATGTTTTCTGTGTGTATATAAAATGTAGAAAGTAGTAAAAATAAAGAAAAAACCCACTGAACTAGAGGGTGTCCAAACCTTTGACTGGTTGTGTATTTAATGTATTTTTGTACAATGTTTTTGACACTTTTGTGTAAATTCCTAAATCGTCTACTAAATGTTTGCAGTTGGTTCTTGAAGCATGTGACAGAGAAAGTGGTTTTCTAACAGCTGCCATTCGACCTCATGGCATCTTTGGCCCACGAGACCCTCAGTTGGTTCCTATATTAGTTGACACAGCCCGCAGAGGGAAAATGAAATTCATTATTGGGTAAGTCATGAGTCAAATGTTTGTTGTACCCATAAACTGTACAAAGAGGTGGACTGAGTGAGTGTGACGTCACCGTTAGCGTTCGGCTTCAGTCAAATGAAGCTCATCGAGGCCAGAGCAGTTATAGGGGTCAATTTGGAGCAGAGTTCCATATTTGGAATTCCGACCGTGAGTATCATAGCAACCAAAGAGCCAATCCGGAGCGAAGCTGTTGAAGGTAACGCCCCTTCCCGCCCGCACTGCTGTTTTATCAGAGAGCGGGCTCTGAGCAACGCTGTCAGTCAAACCTGTCGCTAACGCTAGCGGGAGCGACCTCAGGGAAAGAAGGCGCCTGATTTGTCTGTTAGAAATGTTCATATCTTCATTCACGGACAAAATAGCGAAATAAAAACCCCAGGATCATGTAGAGGGTTAATACGAACATTTAAGACCAAAATGAGTCTGACAGCAGCAGGTACAGAGAGAGGGGACACAGTTTTTCAATGTAAAGTGAACTGGAGCCAGAGTCGATGGAGCCACAGTCGCGCCCATGTTCACTTCCTATTTGGAACGCGGCAGCTAGCACGTTAGCTATGTTTGTTTATATATACAGTCTGTGGCTCTAATGTGATATAATTACAATAAGGAATCACATTTGGATTTTTTTTTCCCTGCAGTGACGGGACAAATCTTGTGGACTTCACTTTTGTAGAGAATGTAGTTCACGGACACGTCCTGGCAGCCGAGCGCCTCGAGGCAGATTCCCCTGTTTGTGGAAAGGTTCGCCAGAATATGATGAACTTTAAAAACTTTACTTGCAAAGCTGTACGTTTGACTGTGTCTGTTTTTAGGCGTATCATATCACCAACGATGAGCCCATCCGCTTTTGGGACTTCATGTCTGAGATCCTGGTGGGTCTGGGGTACCCTGCTCCTCGTTACCGCCTCCCGTACCTGTTTGTTTATGGACTGGCTCTTCTGCTGTGGATGGTGGCTCTGCTCCTCAGTCCCCTGATCTCCTTCAAACCCACTTTTACCCCGATGAGAGTGGCTCTAGCCGGAACACACCACTACTACAGCTGTGACCGGGCCAAAGACGACATGGGCTACAGGCCAGTCGTCAGTTTGAAAGAGGGAATAAAACGCACTGTGGAGAGTTACCCTCACCTCAGACGAGGAGCGTGACCGTGAAAAACCCAAGTAAAACTTTTACCATCTTTATAATCGTTACGACATGACACTTAGATGGGACATTTTAAGTAGCTGCCGATGATCCGTTTCTAGGACTTATTTGCACATTTTTACCACTTGGTGGCAGCAGAGTGCTGTGATTTTGTATTAAAACTGGCTGCTATTGTAATTTTTAACCTGTAATAGTGTCTGAACCACACACCCATTAAGAGTCCTGCATTTATATAAACAGCCTGTGTTTTTATTGTCCAAACTATCAGGACTGTGGGCAGAAGGTTCCAAACTGACCACGCTGAAGATGAAGACTTATGACCTCTGACCTACACCCCCACCCAATGTGTTCACCTTTATTTAAATATTTACCTCACAATAATAGATTTGATTTTTATATTGCACAGACTCAAAGACACTTTGATGACAAAGACATTTGTTTTGTTCAAGACAGTAAATTATTGGATTAGGGACAAAAGCAAAACCTCAAAAGCACTTTTCATGTGATCTTATCAAGATAGTTTAACTAGTGTTGAATGGTTTAATGCAGCTGTCAGTCGATACGACATGGGAGGGGCAGTAAAAACATTCCATTTGTCCTTTCTGTTGTCACCAATGATTTAGTAATGTGCTGTATTTAGAACATTCTTTACTATCTATTCTGCATTTGGAACATTTATTTGTTCTCCTAAAGGTGAAACTTAATTCCTGGTCTCATTTTTGTGACACGAAGGTGGGGGTAAAGTTCAGATACTTAACATTCCCTTTAATTCTGCTGCGTCTAACTGATTCACTGCTATAGTGAGACGCAGGGCGAGCCGTCAGACTGGTTCTGGTGCAGGGAGCGAGGGACTCAGCAGATGACTGTACTCACCACAGTGAAACTCTGGCTCTCACTCACACTTTCCTCTCTCTCTCTGACAGATATTGTGAAATCTATTCACACCCTTTCAGATTTATAAATGTGCCCGTGCGTGTGTTCATTTGTCTTTGCTCAAGTGGTAAACTGATCCCAGAGATGGAAAGTAATCAGATACTCAAGTAGTTTTGTACATTCTAAGAAAAAAAACTTTCAGAATCAGTACGAGCATAACACACAAAATAAATGTAATCC
>KN487120.1:0-28886 GCA_000787095.1 Periophthalmodon schlosseri
CAGGCCCTGTCTTTTTCAAAGTCTGCTCTGAGAATTCCTCCGACTCAATAGGTGTTTTTGTCCAATCTATTTGTTTTAGCCTTTTCTCCTTCCTGTTATTTCTTTACAAGTGAGTCTCTTTATCGCTCTGCTCTTTTGAGATCACGTGGTGCTGACTATCTTAAAGGTTAAGAGGTCACTTCCTTCATTTGTCTCACAGACAGACAGCGGAGGGAAATTCTCTGTCAAAAACAAGCTTCAAGTTTAGCTTCCGCTACCTGTTTGTATCCATGGAGATGCCTGGAATGTTCCATAGTATGACATTAAAGGTCCTATATTACACAAAGGTGACTCTTGTGAACTTTTTATGTTATAATGCTGTTATCTTCTCAAAAACATACCTGGAGTTGTGTTTTTTTTCATTCACACATGTTTTACTAATCCTGCATTATTAAAATGTCTACATCTCCAAAGCACAAAATGCTCTATTCCACCTTGCGATGTCATTAAGTGGTAGTTTTCAAGTTAACAGCTATCTTTTACCTTTTGTTTGGTAGAGATTGGCAATTCCAGGGCAGAAATGATCCAAATGATTCTAGTGAAGGTGTATGGAGTTTAAAAACACAGTGGAGCACTTCCTGTATTACTGCATCATCACAAGGGGAATAGAGTGTTTTCTGTTTGAGAGAAGAATTCAGCCTAAATACGCAGGGTTTGTGTGTTAAACATGTGCGAATGAAACCAAACACAACTCTGGGTATGCTATTCATGAGGAAACACCATTATAACATAGATCAGAAAACAGTGTAATATGAGCCCTTTAAACGTATCTGTTTCCAGGGAAAGTGACACTATCAAGTCAAGTTACAGGTCAGATTTGCGGAGAGGCGTCCCCGCTCACAGACTACATTTTCAAAGTATCTTTTTAGCAATAAAAACATCTGTGTAATTGAGAAACTGCAAGAGCTTAATGACAAACTGTCTAACATTCTAGACAACTAGCAACTACATCTCTATGGAGACAAGGCAATAACTGACTCCCCCAACAGAAAAGTTACATGGTGCGGCTTTAAGCTGCTATGGTGCAAGTCAAAAACAGTCGAATATGTTGAGTTGATTATTGGACAAACTTAGACCCAACTTAACAGCTGGTCTTTTACATTGCGTTTAGAACCTGCAAGTGCAAAGTATCACATGAAAAAATCAATGTAAGTAAAAGTACTACAGTATCCCTTTACAAATGTACCTAAAAAGAGTAAAAAGTAAAGTATTTTGTGCAGATTTTGACGTCTTATAAGGCTTCAAATGTAGTTATTTTGATACAGATTCGTGCGGACTTTTGTTCAACAGAAACAATTACAACGATCGTTTTTTTTAGCCGTTTTTATTTGTATATTTTTGTTTGCTCAAATTATGAACATGTTAAAAAAAACACTTTTGCTCTTCAGTGCAGTTCAAAAATGTAGTGGAGTAGAAAGTACTGATACCTGCTCTCAAATGTAGTAAAGTAAAAGTAAAAAGTATCCTCTTTAAAATGTATTTCAGTAAAGTACAGATACCTAAAATATTTACTTAAGTACAGTACTTTACTACTTTTACTTCATTACGTTCCACCACTGGAGTGAATTAGTACAATATAGGAAACCATAGCAACGACTTGATAAAGGTAGGATTGAACAGCCGTTTAGAAACAGGCTGAGACACAATAATAATTCACTGTAACATTACACACTCACTCCAGTCTTTTTAAATTTTGGGTTGGGTCTAAAACGATGTAGTGTTTGTAACTAAACCTCTCACATAAATCGGCTGAAACCAAACAATTTCTACTCAATCCCGCTTTAGGTCTGAGCTCCGGTTGACAGGCACTGAAGTAAGCCATCAGTGAATGAGAAATGGACCGCTGGGCTAAAGCTGTAAATCACTAGAGTCTACACCTAAGAAAACACGAGCCAGCATGGATACAGTAACTCAGCTTACATATCAAGTTGCAAAAGAAGAAAAACGGGTTAAATGGCCATAATTTTCACCTGCAACGCCTTTTGTAAACCTTTCTAATGGGACTGAAGGATTTGGGACACGCGTATAATTGTATTTTTTCAGACAAACAGAGAGATTTTCAATTTGCACAATTTAAACATGTCCAAGAGCTTTAACCTTTAGGAGGGAACACTGAAATATTGGCCAGTGGGGGATGAAGTACTCAATTTTGTTACTTAAGTAAAAGTACAGATACAGAGGGAAAAAGTTCAAGTATCACATGAAAAATTCTATTTAAGTAAGTATTTAAGTACCCATTTAACCCTGGAGAACCCACAGGGTCAAATTTGGCTGCAGTTAATTGCTCTTACCCAAAATGAACAAACAAACAAAATATGTCAAATTTAACTTCAAAAGCCCAGAGTGCCACTTCTGGCCCCTGCATAGAGACACCTAGTGGATGAATATTGAACTAAAATGAGCCAGAGTGGTAGTGATTTTGGCCTTGATGTTTGGCCAAAGTGTGTTTGTACATTTGAAATTCAGTTCTAACATGCAACAAATAAAGCAAAAAAGAACATTGTCTCATGTCTCATTGTATCTGTGTGGTTGACTGATTATTTTCTTAAATTTAAAATAGTTTGCATTGACAGTCATCAATCACTGCTGTAATTCTTTGAAATGATACGCCTAAAGCCCAATGGGTCAAATTTGGCCCTGACCCTAAATTAGGGGATAAAGGGTTAAAATTGAAAAAGTGGATATTTCAGTGTTGAGTGAACTTATAGCAGTAATTTAATGCATTGTTCATAATTTTCCAAAGAAGAAAAGTGTTCTTCTCCAGGGTTAAAATGTACTTTAAGAGTAAAAAGTGAAAGTATTTCACAAGTTTTTTTAATTTGTTCAAGTGTTAAATGATTTAAAAAATGATACATATTTTGGTCAACAGCAACAATACGAATCAATTTCTTCATTTTTCTAATGAATTTTGTGTATTTATTTTTGTTTGCTCAAAGCCGAAGCTTGAACTCCAAAACTTTAGTCAGGATGTTACTATGAACATGGTAAAAATAAACCCTCAAATCATATGAAAAGTACTTTTTACTTTTCAGTCCAGTTACAAAGGTGTAGTGGAGTAGAAAGTACAGATACCTGCTCTCAAATGTAGTGAAGTAAAAGTAAAAAGTATACACTGTAAAATGTACTTAAGTAAAGCACAGACAGCTAAAAATTCTACTTAAGTACAATATTTTACTACTTTTACTTTGTTACCTTCCACCACTGATATTAGCAGCTAGATTTATACATTATTTACTTTTGAGCAGATAGAGACGTTAGGGTAAACTTTAGGATACAGGAACACATCTCCTGATCTTGAGCTTGGTTTGATCAGGACAACTTTACAAATTATAACATTAGCTGGTTTTATACTAATAAATACTCTTAGCAGACATGGTAGTTAGCTCCTAGGCAAAGACAACGTATTTGTTTACTTCAGTTTATTTAAAGATGAATTAAGCAACTTTTCCGCACCCACCACCATCTTGTATTCCCATGGAGATATATTGAATGTTTCACAGTATGACATTGAACTTATCTCCAAGGAGACGAGTTGGAGGCGCCACCAGGCTAAGTTACCGATATGTGGAGAGGCGACATCGCTCAGTAACAATGAAGGTTTTCCAAGGTATTTTAAGCATAAAAACACCCAGAATTAAATAAATGTCATAATTCCATACTGTGGGACTTTTCGGGTAATGTGATAACATCTCCATGGAGACAAGCAGGAGGTGGAACCCCCCCCCCACTAGAAAAGTTCCGCAGTGCACCTTTAAGCATTTGAATATATTATACATTACCTAGATATGGAGTTGTGTTTTGTTTCATTCACACAGTTCTGTTCCACCTTGTGATGTCATGAGGTAATACAGGAAGTGCTCCACTGTGTTTTTAAACTCCATACACCTTCACTAGAATCTTGGATAATTTCAGTCTTAGAATTGCCAATCTCTACTGAACTAAAGATAAAAGGTAGCTGCTAACTTGAAAACTACCACTTCATGACATCACAAGGTGGAACAGAGCATTTTGAGCTTTGGAGATGTAGACAGAGTAATAAACCAGGATTACTCAAACATGTGTGGATGAAAAGCTTTGGAGTGTAGACAGAGTAATAAACCAGGATTACTCAAACATGTGTGGATGAAACAAAACACATCTCCGGGTATGTTTTGGAGGAGGTAACATCATTATAACATGACTAAAAGCTTGCAAGAATCCATTTTGTGTAATATAGGACCTTTAACAACAACACTATAGTCTCTCAATCCTATCTGTCTGTTTCGTCCTTGCTTTGCTTCCTCTCCTCTCTTTGCATCCTTGTCTCTGTGGTGTTTAATGCTAAGTATCTGACAGGTGCAGAAAGCCCTGTATTACTCTGCCAGCTCCAAAATCAACAATAAACGAGAAGACAACATATCCGGATGTGGCTTCCTACTTCCTCCTCGGGGCAAAAACCATGTGGAGAGGGACATAGCTACAAGTCTCTAAGGGGCGGACAGCACAAGTGGCAGTGCTACTTTGAGCGCGAGGGGGGCTTGGCTTGTTTACACTTTGATTGGCAGTTTAATGTGGCGCTGAAGAAGGGGGCGGGGCTGTGTTGGGGATACATTAGCATAATTCCCAGAGTGCCAGTGGTAAGATTGAGTGTCGCCGAGCTATTCCTAAACCGTGACCTACAGTAGCATTGGCTCAGTTTACCAAAGAGGCCAATACACTAAGGCTGCTTTCACATTAGAACATCCAACACATCAAAACAGGGTCTAAACGAGGGCTAAAACCAGAACTAAACCTGGACTAGACAGGGACTAAACCGGGACTAGACCGTGACTAAACCGGGACTAGAATAGGACCAAACCGAGTAACGCAAATTACAGCATTAACAGAAGTTGACACAAAAAAATCTTAAAACTACAAAATGTAACTTTTCCACCTGCTTGTCTCCGTGATTTTTTTGTTGTTGTTTTTTATTACTTTGCCTGGAATGTTCCACAGTTTGGCATTAAACTCAAACTCAGTATCAATCTCCATAGAGGCTGGTGCTTACGGGTCAGCTCTGCGGCAAGGCGATGCCGTTTACAGATGGATTACATGTTTTTAATGTAATTTTTGAGCAATAAAATAGAAAAATTACACAATGCAACTTTAAATCTCGGAGTCTACACGTTAGGATTAAAGCAGGAACGAGAGCAAGTGTGAACACAGCCATGCATTTCAATACGCTGACAGTTTAGTAAAGAATGTACTGATTTGTTATGGGGTCTGCTTATAAATCGTGATAATTTGTGTGCAACCTAAACAAGAGTCAATTGTGGTTCGGAGCCAACATTTCTCCAGTCATTGAGACAGGGGCAGTTTCATTTACACCCTGGCGACAGTGAGTCTGTTAGCGGGATGCCATAGTACAGAGGGGGGGACAGATTTAGGTCCAGATCTCACCTCACGCTGCCAGGACCGACAGGGGCACGGAGGGGTAACAGTACCGTTAACACCCCCGACGCCAACGCACCACCCCACGACAGCAGGCCACGCCCCCCTGTCCTAAATCCAACCACTTCTCATTGGAGCGGTCTTCCCTCCACACGGCAACAACTCATATTTACTCAGACCAAAATAAACCATGGGCCAATCAGAGAGGGCCAAGAAGAGAGATCAGTGAAGATTGATACCTGGCCACGGGAACAAAGAGAACTCAGGGGAAAGGCAATGAGTGATGTTAGCGATAAGCAGGCTACTACATTACACAGCAAAAAAAAGTTGAAATGGCTTGAATTCAGAATATGAAACTTCTAGAAGTTTTTAATATCTTTATTAGCATGATGGGCCTAGGTTGTGTGATATGTAGCTCAGTTGGTAGAGTGTTTGTCCTCGATCTGAAGGTTGGCGGATCGAATCCCGCGCTCGACCTAAAAACGTCATTGGTTGAGCGGTCAGATCCAACGACCCACAGGTTGGCGGTGCCATTTCAGCTCCCACAGATGAATGCTGCTGTTGTGTCCATGGGCAAGACACTTAACCCACCTCACCCCCATTGTCTGCGTACACAGGTTTGTGAATGGGTGAGTGGTTCCTTGATCCACCCCCATGTCTGCGTACACAGGTTTGTGAATGGGTGAGTGGTTCCTTGATGCAAAGTGCCTTGAAGGTGGAAAAGTGCTATATAAAAATGTGACCATAGGTTTCAAAACTTGCAACTTATTTCAGAGTTAATTATCTGCAAATGTAGTGTTGTCACAAAACAAAAATTTCAAACTTGATACTTTGATACTACCAAGCAAATAAAAACTCTCTTTTTCACACAATAGAATGTAATTTTTAAGTAATAGTAGTATCTTTAACATTACAATGTGGTCAAGACAATTCTAAAACTATTCAGGAACTGTTTATCTTTGTCCCATTTATGTGATTTTTCTGTATCAATACTTGTTCAAATTGTTTAGTTTTTGTATAAATTAGCATTTGAGTATTCATTTTTTTGACAACCCTATGCCACTGGAGTAAGAAGCTGTGTTGTCAGACATACAGAAAATTGGGAAAATGGCTGAGAAATAGCACAATATCTTGTAATGATGTTTTGGAGATGATTGGAGCGGTCTGCGCTCTCACGGAGGCTACCATGGTAACCTCACAAATAGGTGGCCTACATATCGGAGGGGCATTGGGTTACACTGCTCTGTAAACAAACACATAAACAGCAGAGGCTACAAGAGGTGCTACAGAGAACGAAGTGTGAAGAAAAAATTAGCAACAATCTAATTAAGAGACGCAGGGGTCGAGGCAAACACGTAAACATGAAAGGCCTGATTCTCCGGTGTTAAAGTGGGGGAGTCCGTCAGGCATCATTACTGTAATTGTAGCTCTGTATAAACGCCCACATCAAACAGACTCTAACCTCCCCTTTTCTTGGTTTGTTTATAGAGTAAGTGGTGCTAAACCGTGGGATGGGGATGACAGAATGAAGGCACACAAACTGGATTGTCAAGAAATTTAGGCCAGATAACCCCAAAATCGTTACAAAGGGCTCCCAGAGTGTCCTAAAAAAAGACATTCAAACTTGACTACTTGAATTACAATGATAAAATGGTATGTTAGACTGTATAAAGAAGTGGACTAAGGGAGTGTGACGTCACCCATAGCGTTCAGCTCCAGTCAAATGAAGCTCGTCGAGGTTAGCGGTTACAGGGGCGAATTTGGAGCCAAGTTCCATATTAGGAATTCCAACCGCAAGTACCATAGCAACCAAAGAGCCAATCCGGAGCGAGGCTGTTGAAGGTAACGCCGCTTCCCGCCCTCACTGCTGGTTTAGCAGGGAGCGGGCGCTTAGCTGTCAATCGAACCTGTTGCTAACGCTAGCGGGAGCCGGATTTGTCTCTTATTGATGTTCATATCTTGAGTTACCAAGACCAAAATGACGAGCCTGACAGCAGCATTTAGAGAGAGAGGGGTGACAGTTTTCCAATGTAAAGTGAAATGGAGATCTGACAGCAGATTTAGAGAGAGAGGGGTGACAGTTTTCCAATGTAAAGTGAAATGGAGATGATGGACCTGGAAGCGCGCCCATGCTCACTTCCTATTTGGAACGCGGCGGCTAGCAGGTTAGCTATGTCCATTTATACATACAGTCTATGGTTACACTCCTTCAATATTCTTTTTCATTACTGCTTTATAACATCTTTATTGAACGAAAAACAGTTGTATTTTTCCACTTAGTAAGATAGTCGTTTGTGAGGTAGGAGAAGTATTTGGGATCGCCACAATTGCTAGCGTTTGTTTGCAAAAGCAGATTAACTCACCAGAGGCTTGCAGTTTACTCAAAAGCCAAATGTGTTTTACTGCAAGCTAAATATTATTCCATCCCATAATATAATATCTGCAGATGGTAACCAAAACAAAAATACTTTGTCAACCCTGGATTATATCAAGGTTTCAAGTTCACCCTGCAGACCTGGAGACCTTGGAGACTATTTGCTTTATACCGAGTTTAGTCCTAGATAAATGCGCTTTTCCACCTTCAAGGCACTCGCAGCGCTTTACATCAATGAACCACTCACCCATTCACACAACAGAGTACGCAGATACTGGGGGCAAGGTGGGTTAAGTGTATTGCCCAAGGACACAATGACAATATTCATCTGTGGGAGCTGGAATAGAACCGCCAACCTTCAGATCAGTGGACAAACACTCAACTGTCTGAGCTGCTGTCACCCTGGTAAATCTTGATTGAGTGGCATTTGTGTGTAGTTTAATTTTGTTAGGGTCAGGGTTAGTATCAGGCCTGAGTTTTTTCTTTTTCAGCCCTTGTTTAGTCCTGAATGAGATAACTCTTCAGGTCCTCTTCAGCTAAACTGTTCCTAAAACGTAAACCAAACCATATTACATTTTCATTTAATGAAGATATAGTCTGATTTTAGTTTATAGAAAATGACACTTATGGAACTGTTGCTTCATCTCCCTCACACCGCCTCTGCAGCACACAACCCCAAATTACCTTAAACACACACACGCTCTCTCCGGGTATGAGCGCAGGGAGCCAAATACCAAAATACACGAAGCAGGAAATGTCAACAAAGCAGAGCCGCTTCTAACACAATAACTGTTTTCTTCAATAAAGACGTCCTCCTGTGGATGGGGATGTTTATCAAAACCATTAAGAGTCGTCGTCAAGGCTATTTCTGCAACAACAACTTCAGATAGATAGAATTCTGAATAAACAGCTGACAAAGTATTCTGTAAAATGGCAACATGATTGAATCCAGACAAATAGATAAAAGCAATGTTGACATAGTGTTGTATATTTATATAAGTTCATATACAAGTTATACATCTAAAAGGTAAACTATATGAAATTTCTGGTAGAGGGCACACTATCTGCTTGAAAGTTCCACAGTACGGCATTAAGCTTTTCTATCTTGCATTTATACCATTACAGGTGTTTTATTGGTCAAAAGGACTTAAAAAAAACCTGCATTCTCCACAGATCTGACCTAACTTGGCCTGAAAAAGGAAAGTTTAATGCTATCTCCATCCAGTCAAGCAGATGTCAGACACTCCATCATAAAAGTTCCATAGTGCAACTTTAAATCAGAATCTGTCAATATTTTTTTGATAATCCTTGTTAGGCCTATCCAAAACAATGGTATTTATATAACTATAGAGATACTACAGTGTGTTAGATGTATTCACTAACAGCAGTGGTGGAAGAAGTACTCCAAAAGTTTCACATGAAAAAATCTACTTAAGTAAAAGTATTGAAGTACCCGTTTAAAAATGTAGAGTAAAAAGTATTTCAGACAAATGTTGTTAATTTGTGTAAAATGTAAATGTATTTTTTTGTTTTCTCAAAGCCAAAGCTTGAACTCGAAAACTTTAGTCACGAACATGATAAAAATAACCCCTCAAATCCTATGAAAAGTACTTTTTACTTTTCAGTCCAGTTCAAAAATGTAGTGTGCAGTAGAAAGTACAGATACCTGCTCTCAAATGTAGTGAAGTAAATGTAAAAAGTACCCAATGTAAAGTTTACTTCACCACTGACTAATAGTAATCGTACACTTACTTTGTTTACTTGTTAAAATAGTGGCTGCTTAGAACAAACATGGTGGATGTTGTCATAATGTTTAATGTAATCTTGATCTCTACAAGCAACAACTGTGTTCAGTTCTGGAAGTAACAAGCAGGACGTAACAAGCTAACCACTCTGCCAATGTGTTTTCCCACCAATAAACAACATCACAAAATCAAAAACTACTCTCTAAAAATATACCATCAAAGAGCAAACTCTCATCAGCGGAGAAGCGGTTCACATCAAAGACTGACTAAAGGCCACGATAAAAGAGTAAAGTTTGTGTAACATAGAACTTATATCTTTTGAGAGACAATTTTCAAACTTTATAGCCGGCAATAGATATGGTTATTTGCATAGAGAGTGGGCAAGTGAGAATCTTTTATCCTCTGTAAAAAGAGTTAGTCTGGTCTGTAGGGATATGAGTTCTATTTCTGAGGGAGAGGAGTCTGAATACAATCACATTAGGCCTATAAGTGAGTTACCATAGACTATGACTTCCTTTAGACCAGAGTTAATATTGCCAACTAAAATATTTTGCCATAGTTTTTTTTGTCATTTTATCTGAAAACTAAATAAAAAAGTAGCCAAACCATCGACTAAATCAACAAAAAGCAGTGGTGGAATGTAATGAAGTAAAAGTAGTAAAGTACTATACTTAAGTACACATTCTAGGTATCTCTGCTGTACTTAAGTAAATTTTAAAGCGTATACTTTTTACTTTTACTTCACTACATTTGAGAGCAGGTATCTGTACTTTTACTCCATTACATTTTTTTTAACTGGACTGAAGAGTAAAAGTATTTTTCATTATAGTTTGAAATTCACTGAGGGTTTATTTTTTAACACATTCATAATTTGAGCAAACAATATATACATATAAAAACAACTAAAAAAAGAGATTGATTCAATTGTTACTGTTGAACAAGATTCAGCACAAATCACTACATTTGAAGCCTTATAAGATGTCAAAATATGCGTCAAATACTTTTACTTTTTACTCTTTAAGTACATTTTTAAATGGGTACTTTAATACTTTTACTTAAGTAGATTTTTTTCATGTGATACTTTTACTTGAGTATTTTTTTGTTCCACTATCTGTACTTTTTTAACAAAATCGAGTACTTCTTCCACCACTGACTAAAAGTAGATATTTTTGTTGACTAAAACTACTAATATTTTCTTCAAATGCTAAAATCTAAACAAAAATGAATGAAAGGAACAGGTGAAGACTAGATCCAAGTTCCTGTTCAAATCCAGGGCTCCAAACCAGACTGTAAAGCAATTATCAAAGTTAAAATAAAAATATATTTTCTGAATTTATGCATTTTGTTGACTAAGATTACATTCACACTTATTTGGTTTAAAATTGAGCCCATTTTGATGTGTATTTTGTGCGGTCATGTTCTAGTCCTTGTTTAGTCCTGATTTAGTTCAGGTTTAGTCTTGGTTTGAGTCCCAGTTTAGTTCATATTTTGATGTGGTGAATGTGCAAAAGTGAACGCACCCAAAATTAGCATAAGATTTTCGCTAAAACTAGACTTTACTAAAAAGACTAAAAGACTAAATCTTGACTCAAACCACAACTCACCTTAATTACAGATTTAAGATCAAAACTAATTCATAATTTCTCCAACCAATGCGATTTCAAAAAAACTTACAACAAATATGGAAAAAGCTTGAATGTTTTGACTCACCCTGATCACTTCTGGAGTCTGCTGGATGAGAAGAGTCGACCCAGTGTCTTTCACCACGTTGGACTCCTTGGCCGCTTCGCTTCCTGGTTCTGCTGTCGTCGTGGAAACGGGGGGCGGAGCTTCGGGTACAGGCTCTGATACAGTCAAAGTCACTGAGGAATGCAAGCTTGCAGGTGTGGAGTCTACCGATTTCGGCAATGGCTCTGATATGGTAACTTCAGTGATTGTAGGTGGTTCTGTGACTTGAAGTATAGGTTCTGGTAGGGAAATAGGCACTTGTTTAGGGGGAGAGTCAATATGGCACACGGGCGGCGGTTCGGGTACACTTTCGGATATGTATGTCGTTGAATGGGATTGTTTTGGTGGGATCGCTGGCGGGATTTCATTCGACAAATCAGGAGCCGATGTTATTAGCAAACTTTCTAGCGGGGTAGTCGACCTGCTAGTAGAGGCTAGCGTATCCTGTAGCAACCTCATCACCTCTCGCTCCTTACCACTACTCCTTTCAGCGCTTCCTGTACTCCCCGCACCAGAGTCGACAAGTTCTTGAGCGAAACTTTCAATACTTTCCAAAATCCTCATCAAAAGTGCTCCGTCTTCCTCCTCGCCAACTCCACCTTGGTTGCTTTCAACGTGAGACAAGGCAACAGGAATTGGAGATTTTGACCTAGGTCCATTCAAAGATACGGGTTTCTGAATTTGAAATTGCGTCGATTTGGGTTGACCGAAACCATCATTACTTAGCTTATCTCTTTTCCTGGTCTTTGCTGGAAGCGGTGGATTACTCATACTTTGCGATAAGTTTTCTAAGTCCATTAACAACTTGTCGATATCTTCGTTTCTATGAGTAACCGGTTGAGGCGTTGCCAGATTTGGTGGGGTAGAAGCAGGAGGCCAGCTTGGACTATAGCTGGAACTAACTTGTGAATTATTTGACAAGTGAAATTGCTGGTTTACCACGGGCCCATTGATATTACTTGACTGTTTTGGAGGTATTTCGACAATTTGATCAGGTGAGTCTTCCTCTTCGATGTACAGGGCCTCCATGGGAGATGCTGGGGGTGTGTGCGCGTATGGGGGCGTAGGAGAGGTGCGGAGAGGCGAATGCGATGGAGAGGAAGAGGCGCTTGATGAAGAGTACGTTACAGATGGAACAGTTAGTGTGTGTTGGCTTATGGACGATGAGTGCTGTAGACCATTTGTAAGTGTAGGAGTGCGGGACGGAGAACTTATGGGCGATTTTGCGTTAGAATCTGGTTTCAAAGATGAAGACATGTACGATTTTGTAATGGGAGGGGATTGGACTACATCTTCATAACGTGGTGGCTGCTCGTTGCCGAAAATTGGCGAGAACGGCGATTGTTGCAGTGAGTGAAGGCTGTTCACCAACTCTGCCAGTTCGCTGTGCCCTTGCCCACTACTAATGCCTTCCAAATCCAAGGGTAGTCTTTTCAGATAGGAGCTAAGTCGCGTCATCATCGCCCGGTACACGCTATCAGGGCTAGCTCCTCCATCTTCGTGACCTCCGCCTGCTTTTCGGCGAATGCATTGCTTGATAATATCGGTACACTTCTTCAAATCTTCTGAGCATTTGAGCAGGATGTCCAAGCAAGCTCGTATATCCTCTCCTCCGCCACTGCCCACCTCAGCTCGCGTTTTCTCCAACAAACGAGCGATCAGATTCTCCTCCCCCATTGTGCTACGATACAAGGAAGTAATCGTGTTCATGCTCTGGTCTAAGGAGCTGAGGTTAGATAGACTTCCAGAAGAACCGCCGCTTGCTTTAGTAATAGCAGACAGGTTGCTTGAGTTGCCTTTCTGTTTCGTCTCCTCTAAGCTTTTAACTAACCCAAATGACTGCACATTCTCATCATTGGGAGCACTTAGGCCATTTGTCATGCCATTAGCCGTGCCATTAGAGGTGACAGTGGAGCTAAAGTGCCCATAGATTATCTCCAAGTCTGCGGATCGCCGGCTAAACGAATCCGGACGCACTTTTCGTCCTTTTCTGAAAGTGACATGATTTGAGGACGAGAGGCGGAGTTTGTCAAAGGAGAATTCTTTTAGCTTGCCACTGGCTAAATTAATAGCTTCCTCGGTGATGTCTTTTAAACTGCCAGACAAGTTCCCAATAGATCCGCTAGATGCTTTTTTACTTCGCAAAGTAGACGTATCTTCGCCTATAGACAAATTGCCACTGCTCCCAGCTCTTTCAAGGCCGCTACTATACCCACTATCTATTGAAATGCTTTTACCGTGACTGGACAAATGTTGACTCATATTCCTAGACTGTATAGATGTGCTGTTAGCATCTTTGTATGTCATTTCGGGAGCAACAAGGAGCTCAGAGCAGGTTCCTCTATGGGCCAAGGTGCAGTCCAGTCCCTGTGATAGCGCCCCGCATGGCCCAGAGCAGTAGTGCACGGCGTGGGAGTGAGCACGCCTGTCCACTACCACGCTATTGTAACAGCTAATACTGCTAACCACGACGCGATAGGCTGCGGCCATGATTCCAAATGTCCAAATGAGATGTCAACAAAAGATTTTTATAATACAGTGATTTTTATCCAGTTGACAGGAAGAAAAAGTTGAGGGTCATCTTGAAATAAAAACAAAAAATTCAAATTAAATGAAATAATATAATCCAGTTTGCAATGGTTATCTTAGTTGTTGCGCGAGTCCCAAGCCAGGTTAAAAAACTGTTGGAGCTAATGCAGTTAACTAGCAGTTACAAAAAAGCAAATTGAAAGCGCCAAAACCTGAATGCCAAAATTTGCAGTAATAAAACAATGTAGCAAATCAAAAATGTTCAAATTAATCCAAGAAATGCTCTTAATTCGTCACAATTCTCTCCTCCTCTGCAGAAATGTCTAAAATCTCCAGAGCTGTGAATAGCAGATGTACTGTCCCTCCTCTCTCCACAGGCTCCCCTCTTAACAGCCCCTCATTACCCACTAATGACAGCCGTGATGGGGGCCACAGCGGAACATCCAGCTGGGGGTCTCCTCACCCATCCCTCCTCGTCCGTCCCCCCAGAGGCCTAATCAAAGCGGGGGGAGTCTTCAACCAACATCATACCCCCGGCGTGGGTACATCCCATGGGTAGTGGTTTGTCAAAAGTCCCCCTTATTTTTCTATTTGGATTGGTTTTGAAGCAGATGTGAAATAGTAAAAGATGGGTCGCAGATGGTTGGCGGTAGTTTGCTCAGTGTGGGCCAGTCACTTCGGGTCGCTACGTGACAGTTCTCAAGAGGGAAGGATGTTTTTGGATAGGACAACTCCGCCTGCAAGAGAAGAGAGAAGTAAAATATGTTAGTAAGCTGTTAATTATAGATTAGCTATTGACATGTGAAGAGCCACAAAAAGACATGTAATGCATCCAGAAACATTCATTTTGTCTACATTTATAATATTTAATAACACAATAAGAACAATGGCTTTGTAGAGCTGCAAGATTCAGTTTGAATGGAAGCAATTAGCAAAACGCAAAGTCTGCAGTTTTTAGAGAAACATAATTTGCTTCACAAACAAAATATCTTGTCTTATTCTGTATAAAGACTGCTAACACTGTAGTTTAGATCTGTACAGACATGTTTCGAAATGTTTTTCAGTCTTTTTGACAATTTTTCTGAATGTGTTTGACCACAATCTTATTATCAAAACATAAATTGCAAATCTAAATCTAATTGTTCAATCTTAGCTCGCAGATGGAACATATCAACAAGGTAACTCCATCTCCTAACTTCTTGTTTTTAGAAAGGATCCAAAGTTGAGGACATTTATAACGATTTTATGAAAACCGTACTTGGAGAAATACTAGTCTATTGATTTACGCTCTGGCAAAAAGCCGCTGGTATGTTTTAGATTTTCTTATTCCTCCAGACGTTTTGACAATTCAAGGGAGAATTTTCAAACTTTAAAATATTGCATTTTAAGAGGATCCAAAACATTACAAATTTCAGTAGTTTTCTGAAAAGATGAAAGTAGTGGATATACTTATACGGCATATACCTGCATCTATCAGACTTTTACATATCCCCTAACAAAACCATGTAAAGAATGTTACCTTGAAACAACACTAAGTAGAGACCAACACTTAGTCTTCAAAGCGTATGTAATACAAACGCACGTAAAGTAGCGGTGCTAGGATCTGCATTCCAAATACAAAATATGAAAGTATATTGCAGATTCTATGGAGTGTGCATTGAACTTAAAGGGGCAGTCCTGGTTTAGTGGAGACAGGATGATTGGTTGGTTTTGCAGGAGGAGGAGGAGGAGGAGGAGGAGGAGAGGCAGAGGCTGGCACAATGAGGCCGGGGGGGCTGTGGCACCTGGAAAAACAACTATAAAGTATGGAAAAAACACACAGTCACCTCAGATCACTGTCTCGCTTTCAAACTCCCTCTCTCTCTTCTCTCTCTCTCTGACTTTATCCTCCTCCCCCTCTCTCTCTGACTTTTTCTCCTCCCCCTTCTCTCATTTTTCTCTCTCTCCCTTCCCCCTCTCTCGTCCATGTTTCTTTCTGTCTTCACCCTCTTTCTTACTCTCACTCCTCCCCATTTCACCCCCTTATTTTTTCTCTCTATTTATTTCTTGTTATCTATTTCTTTTTCTCTTACTCCTCTTTTTTGATTCTCTCATTCCCTCACTTGCCTCTCTATCACTCTCTCTACCTTCTCCCTCTCTTTCTCATCTCCCTCTCTCTATCTCGCTCTCCCGACCCCCCTCTTATTTTCAACTCATTCACTTCCTCTATTTCTCCTCACTCAGGCTTTCTGTCTCTTCCCCACTCTCTCCCTTTATTTTTCTCTCCCCCCTCTTTCTCTTCTACCTTCCCTCACTCTCCCTGACTATCACTTTCTCTCTTCCTTCTCAGTCCTCTCAGTCTCACTCTTCCCTCTCTCCTCCCTCCCCCTTCTCTCTCCTCCCTTTTTCCTCACTCCTCCTACACCCTCTCTCCCCTCTCTTCTCTCTCTCTCCCTCCCCTTCTCCCCTTTTATCATCCCTCCTATCTGTCACTCCTCTTTCTCTCACCGTCTCTCCTCCCTCACTACTCTTGTCTCACTCCTCCTGCTCTCTCTGTCTGACCTCCTTCCCTCCCCTCTCCTCTCTCTCCTCCTTCCCTCCCTCCTCTCCCCTCTCCTCTCTCCGTTTCTTTACAAACACACAACAGCTGGATGCCGCCGCTGAATCAGTCTTGGGCAGGAAATTACTCTTCCTGACGAGCTGTTCCTTCGCTTAAATCTGCGCGGACACTTTTAGAAATGGGCCATTACAAATAACTCATCCCAACAACTGCGATCTGCTGTCTGTCCACCGCAGCCATAATATATACGTGATACCAGGGATGTAAACAAACCCCACTCATGTTTAGAGCTCTACAGAAAGACACTTACGCCCACTCACCAACACAGCACATGGCTCAGTGCCACATACATGATTCAGGGGCTGCTCGTGCACCTGTGTTTGTGTAGCCACGTGCAGCCAGTGT
Organism: Periophthalmodon schlosseri; assembly: GCA_000787095.1. NCBI lineage: Eukaryota > Metazoa > Chordata > Actinopteri > Gobiiformes > Gobiidae > Periophthalmodon > Periophthalmodon schlosseri. The sequence continues at coordinate 16,769 of KN487120.1, forward strand.
GTTTTAGCAGTCTGTGAATATATAGATATCAATTTTACATTCATAAGCATTGGTCAATACTGACAAAATGACTAAAGATGCACCAGTCCAGGTTCTTCTGTTTGATACCGATGTCGATGCTTCGGCTTTAAGTATCTGCTGATACCCGATATCGACCAGAGACTGAAAATATAATTGATTTCCTACAAACACAAACTGCATGAGGTAAAAAATGATCCAAATGTGTTTTGTAACTACTAAAAATACAAGTTTAATATTGAGATGTGTTGGATCAACATTGGCCAGTAAATGGTCTTGTTACACCAATATATCGACCAAAATGGGATATCGTCTGAAATGGTATCTTGGAAGCCGATATCTGATCCAACAAAATGTTCAATATTGGCGCCGATATCCGATACTAGCGTGGTTTTGGTGCATCCCAAAAAGTTGAATCAATTTCCAACATTGGAGCCAAATCTACTTATTTCTGGTGCTACCACTGAGATCATGATTGTAAGATTATTATTGGTGGTGAAGTTTATTTAAAAATAGTGGGGCACATTTTTAATAAGCCATGAAAGCTTATGTAATGTATAATGTAATATAATGTATCTAAGGAATCAAAAATATAGAAAAGAACAGATGCAACTGGTGCAAAGTCTGCAAACTGTAATGTGCCATAAGTCAATTCATCAAAGTGTAACTCCTTTTCAAAACATCACAGTTTATATCCAAGCAATGACATTCTTGTTTTGGTCTGACACAGTTTCCCTGCTCCTCTCCTCTGTCTTACCCCCCCCTCTTTCTCCCTCTCTCCCTGTCGCTCTCCCTCCTTCTTTCTGAACCTGCCTAAAACAGTCCTCCTTCAACTTGACCTTCACAGGAAGCACTAAATCACCAGAGGCCACGTCTGTCGCGCCTGTCACCACCAATGGCATGTTACAGCAGAGCGGCGCTTCTCAACACGTGGGACGGGAACACACAGGGTACACAGGTTTTCTAAGAGGGTATTTTCATGTTTGTGCATTTCTAATATTAATGTTACGGTTATTGTGAAAGAAACGATTATGCGTAATTACTGACACCATAACCAGAATAACAGTGATCTCATAACACTGTGTAATATGTCACCACTAATATGTGACCAACTTTATTTGAATTTTAATGCCATTTTTCAGTTGTGGTGTAGTTTACTCAAACACTAAATGAGATATCCGAAATCCTCTCCTGGCTCTTGGCAATTTTCAGATTAATATGTACCAGATATATGCAAATCTGGCCATTCTTACACATTAAATGCCTAGTTCTTTTAAGAAAACATTACTTATAATACAGTTTTTTCTTACATTTAGGTAAATAAACTACAGAGGAAGTTTCAAATAGATATATCAAAATGTAAGACTTTTTCTTATTCAACTGCAGTGTCCTTTTTTTGGCTATAGTCTCATTTTTAATTATTTTTTTGTTGTGGATTCTGAAAGCGTTTACGTTTACTCCTCAGTTTAAATTATTTTATTCCTGATTTGGGATGCACCGATCCAGCTTTTTCAGTTCCGATACCGATTTACTTTGACTTTAAGAATCTGCTGATACCCGATATTAATGATACCAGTGTAGGGACAGAAAATGACACTTATTTCCTTAAAACACAGTTAACTTATTACACGAGAGATCCAATAGTGTTACGTGACTGTTTTTAATCCTTCAAATAACTACTGAACAGCTCCCTTTGAATAAAAGTTCAAACATTATGAGACGTTTTGGGCTAAAATCAACCTGTAAATAGTCTTATTACATCCAATTAAAGGCCCAACCAGGATATCATGGAACCGATACCCGATCTAGCTAATTTTACAGTATCGGGACGCACCGATACCGATACTGGCATAGAATATCGGTGCATCCCTATTCCTGATTATGTTTAGTCCAGGTTTAATCTTGACTTAGTCCTAGTTTAATCCCTCTTTAGTCAAGTACTGTTTGTAAATCTTAGTAACACTCGTAGATTCGGTTCCTCGGCCTGTGTGAAGTGAGTTGGTGTTTACTCCTCCTGTGCATGTGTGCGTACAACTGGGACTCTGAGGGTAAGTGGGGTCTTTGTTGTAGTGAAAATGCTTGTATTAAATCCCTAAACATACCTCCGGGAAGCAGAGACAGGTCTGCACTGGCCCTGTCATTATCCACCAACACACTGAGCCTCATGCATGAGCTGTACGGGCGCTTGGATCACACACGGAGCTACAATTCAGAACCACCCACTAAATACAACTCAAGATACACCGACATCCACGCGACGCAATGCTAGCAAAACAGTAGCTACAATACGCAAGTTTCTACTCTACTATATGCAGGTAAATGGCAGGACACTTTATTCGCCATGCCTCCTGTGGCCACATACATTGGAATAATTGTGTATCGGGTAATTTTTGCCGGGGTTTTTGCCTAGTCACGCTAAAATGAATAAATATTTAAAGATAAGGCAGTGGACAGGGCGCTGCGGGTGGATGTCGCTGACAACATGTTAAGAAACTACACAAATAAAATGAATACTTCACCGGAGGAACCAGACGTTTGTGTCTCAATGCTAATTTGAGGCATAATAAATATTAAAACAACGCCACAGACGAAAGAAAGTAAGTACTGTGAGTTGTGAAGGTGATGTAGTACAATTCAACATGTGGTACTTTCACTTTGATTCATATTGATAATAATAATAATGACAATGTATTATTATTTCATTGCGATAATAATCCAACTTTCATTTCGCTAGTTTTAAACCTAGATGCGTGCAAGGAAGGGCATCTGATGTAAAATAGAAAGTAGACCGTTTCCAGTAGCCAAAAAATAATAATAATTGACATAGACTTGTCTGATGCTCTAATGTAAATCTCATAAATTCTTCACTCAAGTCCCAGAAAGAAAAGGCAACACATGAAATAGTTGTTCCGTGTTTAAAGAGCTCATATCTATTCTGTTCCCATCCACTCTCTCATTCCCACACTATGATCTATATGTCCACATTAACTGGAGTTCTGACCCACTTCTCCACTACACAGAGCCTGAAATCCACATGAATTATTTACTATGACTTCCTGGGCCTCGCTGCGCGCACAAAACGCACACACACACGCACGCACACTCACGCACAAAACGCACACACGCTCAGAGAAATATGTGACAGCAGCACTCAGCTACAGAGTCATACTAATCCAGCAGACATCGATGTGGCTCCCCTGGCTCGCACACACAACCGGCTCATGTGTGCGAAAGACGTAGACAGAGACAGACAGAAGCACGGTGACATTATTATAATGTGATGGACTGCAAGAGACAGGGAAAGAATGATTTTAAGGTTTGCAATAACATAAGCTGGAAGATGGAAACAGTCACTTAATAGAAGAGGTGGCGTTTAGTTGATTAGATATTGGGGATTAAAGTCTTTATCTTAGTGTTGTTGTTACGGACTAGTCCTGTTTTTGTTCTTGGCCTTGCCTCCACCCGCCAGATCCACCCACCAGTTGATGAGCCGCCCCTGGTCCGTGCGGTGATCAGCTGGGGGATAAAAGCCCTGAGCCGCCACCGCATCAGCGACCAGTGGGGCCTCCGCTGCAGCCATTTTTCAGTTATTTGTAGTTATTTTTGTATTATTTAGTTGTTTACTTTGTACACATTTTTCAGTAATTTTTGTAAAAATAAATCTTGTTTAACGTTTGACCACCTCTCCACGCTTCCGTTTTTGTTCTACGCCCGGTTTTTACATCTTTTCGTTACGTGCCACCTCCCCTGGACGTAGTGGCTCGTAACAGAAAAGACGTACAAATAAGGGCCAAACACTGAGACCATTACAGCCCCCCCCCCTGGACGTAGTGGCTCGTAACAGAAAAGACGTACAAATAAGGGCCAAACACTGAGACCATTACAGCATAACATCTACTATAATTTGACATAACGAAACCTAGATACTAATTAATACTATAACAAGTATAAAAACATTATACTGAGCTGAACAAGTATCAATATTGAAAAAAACTAAAATCATAATAATTTGAGAAAATGTGACCTATTTTAAGTGCGCCTGTGGACTTGAATTTTACTACAGCTTTTAAAGGTGCAAATATCAGTTATTGGACAGTAGCTCAGTTGGTAGAGCGTTTGTCAACTGATCCGAAGGTTGGCGGCTCGAATCCCGCTCTCGACCTAAAAAAACATCATTGGCTGAGCAGTCTGATCCACTGACCCAAAGACTGGCGGTGCCATTCCAGCTCCCACAGATGAATGCTATCGTCGTGTCCTTGGGCAAGACACTTAACCCACCTCGCCCCCAGTGTCTGCGTACACTGCTGTGTGAATGTGTGTGTGAATGGGTGAGTGGTTCCTTGATGTAAAGGGCTTTGAGTGTCTTGAAGGCGGAAAGGTATGTGACCGTTTATCATTTACAGCAGCAAGACAAATATTGGATATAAACTTGCCTTGTTTCTCTCGATTCTGTTGTTTTTTTTTGTAGTCTTGTCATGAATTGTCTTGTGTCATTCCTAGTATTTCTATAGACGTTCTCAGTGTAAACAGTCCCGGAGGCCCCTGGACACCTGCAGGGGTCCAGATGTGCACCAGTTTAAACTCGCAAAACCGGTCAAGGTCCTTCACGCCTTCCCATTGGCTCCACTGTGTTCACGACGTGTGTTAGGTCTCTAGAGTCTAGTCAAAGTGCTCTGCTGCTCTGGTCCAAGCTCTGAGGGTTGCCAGATATTCTCCGGAAACCCCCAAAACCTCCGCCTTTTACAGTCGCATAAGGGTTAGACGAGATTATAAAAAACACTGGGAGTGTTAACCACGAACAAGTGACATTAATTATACAGATGAAGTGTGTTTTCCTGGCTTTTTTATTTATTTATTTATTTTTAAATCACATAATCACAAAGTAAAGTGGTTGCAAGGGGTCAGATGCATTGCTTAGATGAAATGGTAAGTAGTAAGTCTATAGTTCCACGATTACACTAACTTAAAGAGGTATTATGTAATATTTCAGCTGGGGGGTCAGCCACCTGCTTGTCTCCCTGGAGATGTTAATGATTTACCTGGAATATTCCACAGTATAGCATTAAACATATTTATCTTACACTTATTTTAGCACAGGTGCTTTATTTCATATTGCTAAAAATAAAAACATACAAAAACATACACGTATTCTTACTGTCAGCGGGCTCGCTTCTCCACAGATCTAAGTGTGGAACATTCCAGGTAAAGCGATGTCTCTATGGAAACAAGGTGATGAACCTGGGCACGTGATAAGTTAGTGCGCCTTTAATACTTTCACACATGGTTTTAGAGGTGATCATTATTATTACTTTTACTTTTACTAAGGATTTTTGCAGTTTTTTACAGATTTTGCAAGGACCCATTTTATATATTTAAATTGTTACACTGAGGGAGCAGAATCACTTTTAACTCTGAATTGCCGTAACACCTATGGCTTTTTTTCATTCACTGACACTGACAAAAGAATTTCGTATAGTCTTATAAGGCCAGTAGGCAAAATATAACTTCAGTCAACGTCATGGTTCGATCGTGGGCCTTTTTACCTCAAACGCCAAGGCAAGAATTCAGTTTCAGATTCAGTTTTTCATTCAAATTCATACTTTCTTTCCCATCACTTTGTAAAGATGCACTTTTTAACCTTAATAAAAACTCCAACACTATGGCTACAGCTCCCCTTCCGGGCAAGACCAGCTTATGAGGAAGCCGTTGTTGCCGTTTAACACTCCAGAGCCGTGCCTCGGGGAACAAATGAAAGAACCAGAGGATGTTTTTTGAGCTTTAACAGGTGAAGGAAGCCGCTGACTCACTCCTGTCTTATCCACACACGCTTCCTGGTCACAACTGACAAATCAAATGCTTGTTGTCGAGCTGCAAGGTTCAAGTCACGCTTTGGTGAACAAGAGAGGACTAAAAAACACACTTACAAAGACAAAAACGTGTTAAAATTTCTGTTAAAAGATAGAATGGGATATGTAGTTTTAGAAATATGAAAAATTTGAATATTAACTTGAGCTGCTGGACCAAACCTGCTTCACTGTCAATTCATACATGTGGATACTACTACTACTACTACTACTACTACTACTACTACTACTACTACTACTACTGCTATTACTACTGCCAAGGGTTTGTGAGAGGAACTACCTACTTTGTTTTTACAGTTTGAAAATCAGGCAACGCAGCTTTAACCAAGATATTTACATACATTTTAGCACATGGGGTAGCACAAATATAATCCGATCGTCTCAAATATATCTCGTTATAAAAGGCTGTCAGTATCTCTCAAAATGTTACAATAATTTGCTCTTTTCAAAGCACAGACTCATTGTGAAGTCGCATGGTGCTCGGTGAATAAGGTCTAATAATGCCATGGGGTGGAACATTGAAAGTGGCTGTTTGAGAGCCTTGTAAATGAGTGCCCACTTGTACAGGCATGAACACTGTTGTTAGCTCGTCGTACAAAAATAGGCAGCCTGGAGCTATACTTCTTGTTATTCACCAAGCACAAGAGAACCTCACAATCCCGCTAAATGAAATCTACAGGATTTTTGATGACATTTTACAGTGAAAGAGCCGCACAGACTGACGGAAGTGTTCAAAATCCGGGATACAGAAAAGCAAGATATACATATAATTTTCCCCCCAAAAAATTCCATTGCCACCATCCAAAACAATAATCTTCAACTCTTATGAAAGCGCAGGTGATGTATTACTTTACCTTAAAGGGGCACACTGCACAATGTAACTTTTCTGGTGGAGGGCTTGCCTTCTGCTTGTCTCCGTGGAGATGTTATCGCTTCGCTTCAACGTTCCACATTACGGCATTAAACTCGTCTATCTCCACAGAGACGAAACCAGGCCAAGTTCGAGGTCAGATCTGCGGAGAGACGACCCCTCTTACGGTAAGAATGCTCGTTTTTCAAGGTGTTTTTGAACAATGAAAACGCGAGCGATTACAAAACATACAAAAGATTAATGCCATACTGTGGAACATCCTAAGCAAAGCAATAATAGCTCCATGTAGATAAGCATGAAGTGGACTCCCCAATGGAAAAGTCAAGTCAAGATGTTTTTTCTATTCAACCTTTTTTAAACCGTTGAGGATCATATTGTCCGTCTGACTAGCAGTACACAAAAGATTCAAAAAATAATTATTACTAACTATATAAACACAAACAAGCCTGGAGCACGCACTGACCTGCCGTCTTCCTGGCTGAGCGCGCGCCGAGATGATGTCATACTTTCGCCAATGGGCATCAGACACTTAATTTTGGGCCAATCAAATGTATCAAATCCAAACACGCCCAAACACACCCATCACCACAGGACACAACAGGTCGCTCAAATAGACCTACGATAATACACAAAGACAGCTGACCCGGATCCAGCCACTCAACCCTATTCTGGATACCACCTACAACCTAAAAGTGAAGCTTGTCGACAGCATGCTCCGAATAGCAACTACCTCCTCACTTCAGGCAGCAGGGACCAGAGAGACCAAAAAGGCTAACAAGCTATTAAGTAAAAAGCACTCAATGGGTCAATTAAAGGGGCGGTACCTGATTTTTTTTTTCATGTAATAAAGTCAAATTTGTTCCGCTCTAGTACAGTGGCTCTCAACCTTTTCACACCGAGTGCCACTAAAGAAAATATTTGTCTTTTCAAGTGCTACCAGATCCAAACCAGGTCTATAACAGGACTTTTTCCGGTCTAATCTGGAGCTAAACCAGTTCTATAACAGGACTACTCCAGATCTAATCTAGAGCTAAACCAGGTCTATAACAGGACTATTCCAGGTCTAATCTTGGGCTAAACCAGGTAAGTGGACTACATCATTTCCACTGTAGTTCTAAACAAGAAATGATCCAAATCCAGAGAACAAAAAGGTGGATAAAATGAACTCTAAATTAGGCAAAACCACATACTTAAGATCATCAATGGTACATACCACAGTTTCAGAGACATATAGTACAATGTAAAAGCAGCTCTAGGATCCAAATGAGACTGCTGTGTGCTGTCTGCGTCTAATTATAAAGCCTTTTAGCGCCCGCAAACCAGGGAGTAATGCCTGTGCGCTGTTAGCATGCTAGTTGTTATATCCACAGATGGCCCTGGGCTGGCTAAGAGGTGGCTGCTAATCTGTGCCATTGGCTACTACTACCAATTATCACTCACCACATTTATACAGAGGTGGAAGTGTTTTGCTTAAAGGGCCCATATTACGCTATTTTCTGATCTGTTATAATGTTGTTTCCTCATCACAAACAGACCTGGAGTTGTGTTTTGTTTTATTCACACGTTTAACACACAGATCCTGCATCTTTAGGCTGAGTTCTTCTCTAAAATGGAAAACACTCTGTTCCACCTTGTGATGCCATGTGGTAATACAGAAAGTGCTCCACTGTTTTTTTTTTTAACTCCATACAACTTCACTAGAATCATTTGGATAATTTCAGCCTTGGAAATGCCAATCTCTACTAAATAAAAGGTAAAAGGAGCTGTTAACTTGAAAACTACCGCTTCACGACATCACAAGGTGGAACAGAGCATTTTGAGCTTCGGAGATGTAGACAGACTAATAATAAAGAGTTACTCAAACACGTGTGAATGAAACAAAACACAACTGTGTGTTTTTGATGAGGTAACAGCTTTACAACATGGCTTAAAACTCATGAGTCAATTTTGCGTAATATAGGACCTTTAAGGACACGACAACAGTCCAGTCCAGATCTAATCTTACAGTTTACAACCAAGCAATTTCCAATTTCACTTATCTCATTCAAGAGGTAATATGGAGCCAAATGAATCAATGTTTGGGAATAGCACTACATGGAAAAAATAATATAAAGTGATGAGTGTTTAGGCAAACTTAAAACCCTAAAAGGAAGAAAACCGGACCAAAACTAGACTACAGGGAGCCATATCCACAGACCCAGGCCAAATGGTGGGAGCAAGGCATTTGTTCAGGGGAAAGACGGATTCTCAAGATACCACAGAACGTCTACACTGCCCCAGACTGCAGTGCATCAGGGGAAACGGGGACTAAAGCTAACATTTGTTTGACTTAATTGGATAATAACAAACAAGAAAAAGGATCCATCTGACCACAACGACCCAATAAAAGACAGGGATCACTTCAGACTTTAATACATTGATACTGACAAGTTACTGAGCGTTAGGTTTACGGTTGTATTAGGAGCAGTATTGACAAATGGTAAAATAATGAGAAAAAACAATTATTATTCTGTGTTTAAAAATTGAATTATAAAAATTGATTTATCTTCTGAGTTTTAGTTTTTTTATTATACCTTACATGATTATAAAATATCTTAAATTCATTTCTAAATATCGAAAGTCGTAGAATTGACTGGTTTAAACACCCTTTCCAAAACCCGAAGGTTGGAGGATTGATTCCCGCTCGGACCAAGTTCTGTTGTCGTGTTTTTAGGCAAGACTTTTCACCCAACAGTTATAATGTGAATGTGGTTTGTGTGTGAGTGATCGGTGGCGGTCGAGGGCACGTTGGCAGCCTCACTTCTGTCAGTCCACCCCAGGGCAGCTGTGGCTACAATAGCACAATGAATAATGCAATGTAAAGAGTCTTTTAATGTCCAAAAAAGTGCTGTAGATATATATTCTTTGTAGGAACGCATCGATCCAGCTTTTTCAGTTCCGATACTGATTTCAATACTATAGCTTCAAGTATCTACCGGTCCTCGATATCAACCGATACCAGTGGACGGACTGAAAACAGGATTTATTTTCTTCAAAAACAAAAATAAGACAAAACTGATCTAAATGTGTTAAGTATTATGAAGCTTTCTGGGCCAACTACAACCAGTCAATAGTCTTAGTCTTAGTCTACGGACCGATAACCGATCCAGCAAATTTTTCAATATCCCTACTTCAATGAATTATTAGTAGTATTAATGGTATAATCCAAATAAGTAATAAAGATGTTGCCAAACTCAGGCACATAACAGCAGGTACAAGGCCTACAAACATTAAACTAGAGCGAATATCAGTGCTTTTCACACGTAAAAGTAAATTCACATTCTCATCTCGTATATGGCCTCATTCTCTACATTGAAAAATCCATAAATATTAAAGACGTGCAATGAGCTCAAAGGCCTGTATACGAATCAATATAACGTGGTGAAATATTAATCATGTTTTATGGAAGTTCTCAACCGGTTTAACATGTGACCCACCCAAGCTGCTTCACTTCTGGTCCTTCTATTTTGGGAATATGCCCCAAAAGCGGGTAAGTGTTCGGTTTCCTATATAATGCGTGCAGCTGTTTCTTTTTCCACTGCGAGGCTTGTGTCTGCTCTATAGTTATAATCTATGACACCCGTGGATCATGAAGCAATTTGCACATTTTAAATCGCAATATTGATCTAAAACGACTTAATAAAAGAAACAAGTCCGCTGATTTCCGCTTTATAAAAGAAACAGTCTGCTGATTTCCGCTTTACAAAACTGCGGTGCCCAATGGGAGCTGACGTCGCCGTAAACGTCGTCACAACAAAGACCCGTGGAACTGTTGGCACCTCCTGCGGATGGCTGCAGATCAGTTCATTTGTACCAAAATGACTACGCGACACTGCCGAATCCTACGTGTACCATGGATTAAGAAAATAAAACTGGTAAGTACGTCACAGTGAGCGATGGCGATGAAAACGAGGACTGATCGGCAATGAAAATAAACGATTAAAGATTGCTCAAACATGCGCGAATCGCTCCAAAAACAACTTCCAGAGGGTAAATGGGAAACAAATAGTCCATTTTTACAGAATAGGTCTGCTTTAACACTATCCACATAAGCAAAGCCAAAATATATAAGATAATGGCCCCTTTGGCTTCCCTTAACTGCAGGAGCACATGTGCGGATGACTGGACCGGCCCGTGTGTTTATAATGGGACAAAGGAGAAGTCTCCGGATTAGAACAGAAACCCATATAAGAGCATGTTTAGGCTGGAGCACTGGGGCCCGAAGAACCACACTGCAAAAAATGAACATCTACATGAACTTAAATGACTTGAGAGTATCTTGTTTTGAGTACGCAAGAACTTTTAATAAACGTACAAGTCGTCTTTTTGAAGCGTAAATGTCATGAAACAGTTAAATAATGAGTTTATGGGGTGTTTTTGTTAAGTAATCTCAATCTGTTCTTTCTTTTTCCTTCTGTGTATCCACTATTGTCCCTGTGCCCTCTCTGTCTATATACCTCTCCAAGCTCTCTCCCTTTCTCTCTATCCCTCCCTCTCTCTTTCTCTCTCTCTCTCTGTCCCCCCCTCTCTCTCAACCTCTCTCCCCCTCTCTGTCTCCCTCTACTCACCCCCCCGTGTTGCTCTCCCTCTCTCTCTCTTGCTCTCCTTCTATCTCCCTTTCTCTATCTACCTCCCTCTCTCTCTCTCTGTGCCCCTCTTTCTCCCACTTTTTCTATTCCCTTCTCTCTATATTGCTCTTGCCCCCTCTCTCTCTCCCTCTCTCTCCCTCCATCTCCCTTTCTCTCCCTCTCTCTTGCTCTCGCTCCACCTTCCTTTATCTCTCTCTCCCTCCATCTCCCTTTCTCTCTCTCTCCCTCCCTTCATCTCCCTTTCTCTCTCTCTCCCTCTTTCTCTCTCATCTCCCTTTCTCTCTCTCTCTCCCCCTCCATCTCTCTCTCTCCCTCCCTCCATCTCCCTTTCTCTCTCTCTCTCCCTCCCCCATCTCTCTTTCTCTCTCTCTTGGTCTCCCTCCATCTCCCTTTCTCTCTCTCTCCCTCCCTGCATCTCCCTTTCTCTCTCTCTCTTGCTCTCCCTCCATCTCCCCTTCATTCTCTCTCTTGCTCCTTCCCTCCATTTCTCCCTTTCTCTCTCACTCTTGCTTTCTCTCTCCCTCCCTCATCTCCCTTTCTCTCTCTCTCTCTCTTTCTCTCTCGCTCTCCCTCCATCTCCCCTTCTCACTTCCTCTCTCTCCGTCTCTCTCTCCCCGTATCCGTCCGCTGTTGTCCCTGTCCGTCAGCGAGTCATACGAGGAGCAGATTAGGGTTTCTGACCACAAACCCCTGTTGCTATGGCCCGGCGTCGAGGAAGAGGAGTCACCGTGCTCCGG
>KN487121.1:0-12202 GCA_000787095.1 Periophthalmodon schlosseri
TGCCGCTGGAGACCACCGAAGAGGCCGGGACATGCCGCGCCCGCAGGTCTGCGCTCGGACTGGTCGGTTCATCTGTGGGCGGGGCCAGGAAAGGAGGAGGGGAGGAGGAGGAGGGAGGGAGGGATAGAGGAGGGAGGAAAGGAAACAGGAAGCATAAAGTGTTAGAGAAAGAGGTTTTTAAAGGGAAAAAAGCAGGGTTAGTTTAGAAGAAGTTGCAGGAACAAAACAGGTAAGGAACCAGGTTATCATCAAATACATGGTTAAACAACTTCTGTGAGGGTTTTGACTGGGAGGGTTTAAAACAGACCAATTATGTCATAATTAGGGAGGCACTGATACCGGTACTGGTTTCGGATATTGGCGCCGATCCAGTTATCGGTCCCATGATATTAGTTCAGACCTGATTTCATGTAATAAGACAATTTACAAGCTGATGTGGGCCCAGGACGTCTCATAATGTTTGAACTTTTATTCAGACGAAGCTGTTCTGTAGTTACTTGTTACTTAACTGTGTTTTTGTGGAAAGAGCCTGTTCTCAGTCCCCACAGTGGTATCGATTAATACCACAGACTGTATAAAGAAGTGGACGTCATAGCGTTCGGCTCCAGTCAAATGAAGCTCTTCGATGTTAGAAGTTGTGATGGAAATTTAAGTATATTCATGTTGTGAAGAAAATATTCTCATCATCTGTCTTTAAATGCATTTGATGTGTGTCAGTGTGTCAGACCCAGACCAGACATGAACATGTGTGAAGCCTCTGTCTCCATCCCACAAGAAACTATGTTGTTCTACGAGTGTAAAAGTTCATTATCTCAAGTGTGAAACAAAAGTCACTGCTTTGAAATGTACGTAGCTTTGACATTCTGCTATAAATACTGAGAACTCAGATGCTCTGGGAGGAGAGGAAGGACCAGGGGCAGAGATGCTCTAGGGGAGAGACTCAGAGAGACTGGGGGAGCCGGAAGGCGACGAGTCTGTGACTAGAGCAGGTCTGGGCCCTGTCCTGACTGTATCTGCTGTAACAAAGAATAAACCTTTTTTGTATTTCATAACTCACCGGGCTTCACAAATGGATTACTTTTCGTCTACAATCGTAATTTTTCCACAACGCAGTTATAGCGGCAAATTTGGAGTCAAGTTCCATATTAGGAATTCCGACCGCGAGTATCATAGCAACCAAAGGTCCAATCAGTAACGCCCCTTTCAGTCCAGACCGCTGGTTTAACAGGGAGCAACGCTGTCAATCAAACCTGTTGCTAATATAGTTAGTTAATATAATAATAAACTCTAAGGAAATACTACGGCTTTATATGAGGAATGACTTTAAACATGGATTAATTTGAAGCTCATCTGACAAACCGTTATTGTGGCTAAAGTCGTTTTTCATCTACTGCCACTGTAAAATAATAAGACAACATCGTATTTTTCCTGACTGAGATGGCAACACTCCACAAAAAAGCTTCATTTGAAATATCCGTTTAACTGCACATCTTCCCCAGAGGCTTTAAAGGTCATTTAAATGGAAAGAAACTTGCACATTTTTGTTTATTACAGGCCAAGCAGGAAATGGAGAGACCCAAAGTAAACCAGCGGATAAAACGAATGTCCCGCAGTTTGGCTTTGGAGAAGTTGAGGCACATATTTAAATTTGGTTGTCATTTTTTTGTGCATTGTAAAAAAAAAATTGAAATCGTGTAGAAACCAATAGAGTGACCTGTGTGTTTTGTGGGGGGAGAGTTTTCGATTATGTGAGTGTTTTTGGGTTTTGTGATGTAATTTTATGTTTCAAAATCTATTTATCTATCTACGTATCTATCTGTTTATCTGCCCAACACGCACCAAACCAGCTCACACCACTTGAAACAACTGGGAACAAAAGGGAAACGGCCTGAAAAACAAAGATATATCTGACGCCACATTCGATCTGAGACGACACAAAGTGAAACCAGACCTCAGTGTCCATGTTGTTATGTTTTATATTCATTATTCTATTGAGTCATTTTCACAAAGGGGGAGTTTTTACACACACACACACACACATTTTGTTTGTGTGTCTCGACTTGGCACCGCGTCTACAGCTGGTAAAATGTACACGCTCGTTTGATGAATACTATTATTTTGTTTCTGAATTCAAGCTTCAAACTTCAAACTTCATATTGCTCAAGTAAAACAAAACTACTTCAGTGCATAAAGCTGTTACTATCATCATCATTAAACTTCTACAAAATTAACTACTACGACAACTGATGTTAATGCATCATTTACTACTACTGCTACTGCTACTACTACTACTGCTACTACTACTACTACTGCTACTACTATTGCTACTGCTAGTACGGTATCTGTATTTTACTTACACTTTAAAGTGGATACTTTTTACTTTTACTTCACTACATTTGTGGAAAACAAGAATATATCTGTACTTTCTACTCCACTACATTTTGAACTGGACTGAAAAGTAAAAGTGTTTTTCATTATTGTTAAAGACCTGCAGAAAAGACTGAGGGATTTATTTTTAACACGTTCTTAGTTTGAGTAAATAAAAATATACAAATAAAAACAGATAGAAACAAACAACAGATTCAGTTGTTTCTGTTGGACAAAATTCCAAATTCTACTACTGCTACTACTACTACTACTACTATTACTACTGCTACACTACTACTACTACTATTACTACTACTGCTTCTACTACTCTTAATATAACAGCTGCTCTCTCTCTCTCTCAAATTTCCACCACAAAATGTAAATATATTTATTTTAATAAACAGGAATAGAAAGTCAGAAAACCCATTTTGTTTCAATTCCTACAGAGAGGATTTAACGTTTCGTGTAACGCACCACACGAGCGTCTAAAATAAAACTCTACCTCAGTAACAGAGACGATAAGATAAGAAGCATTTGCAGACATTACCTGTGTCTCCTGCTGCCATAGAAAGTGCTAATGACGACGCTAACCTTGTTTCATGACGGTAAAGCTGAACACGTGAAGTTTCAGTTCCACATAACACTAAATAAACAATAGTACTACCACTTTAGGCAGTGCTGGATGAAGTACTCAGAAGGTACAAAGTTTCTCAAGTATCACGTGAAAAAATCTACTTAAGTAAAAGTATTTAAGTGCCTGTTTAAAAATGTACTTTTAAGAGTAAAGTGTTTACGTATTGTTAAATGTAGTGATTATGATTAATAATGAAACATATTTTCGTCAAAGTAACAATACGAATCAACTTCTTATGACCTTTGTGTGTTTATTTTTGTTTTGCTCAAAGCCGAAGCTTGGACTCGAAAACTTTAGTCAGGATGTTTCCACGAACACGTTAAAAATAACCCCTAGAAAGTACAGAAACGGCTCTCACATGTCATGAAGTAAAAGTAAAAAGTATCCACTGTAAAATGTACTTAAGTAAAGTACAAATACCTAAAAATTATTATTAAGTACAGTACCTTTCACCACTGACATTAGGACATCAAATTCTTTCAGTGTTGTATGATTATGTCTGTTTATAATTCTACAATGATACATGGAGCTGATGTAACAGTTGGCAGGTTTGGAAAAATAGCATATTTTTGTTGTGCTAGTCTAGTTTCAGCTGGAGAATATAAAATCGCAATTCACAAATGGAGGACTACACATTAACCGCTGTTTGTATAAAGTAAAATAAAGCAGGATTTGACATTTTAAAGTGTTAAGTGTTAAATTCAAGTGAGGTAGTTCACCAGGAAGCCACCAGAGGGCAGCACACACACAGTACAATGCTGAGAGTTGAATCTAGGTTTACAATTTTAATAGCTACTTTTACATAATGGAATAAAAAAGAATATTAATATTTTTATGGGCCAATTCTGAGGAAGATATTTGTTAAACTTTAAAGATCCATTAGCGGAATTACTTGGACACGGTATCTCACTCATCACAACATAATAAAATAAAACACAAAATCAAAAAATGTAAATATAAAAATAATTAAACAGCTAAAAACCGCCAAAGCCTTGTTCAAATCAGCTACAAAAATACAGATTTGTATATGTTCGAGTAAATAAAAATATAATATAGTAAATGACGTTAAAGTGAAATTGTGTGACTTTTCTGTGTCTGTATTTTACGGTAACCTACAATTTACCAGGTTCAAAGTTCTGTACGTTGGAAAAAACTTAACTAAATAATAATATGCAACAACGTAGATTAAAAATACGCTTTAACAATACTTAAAAAGCATGTCTCTTCCCCTGTGTGTTCTCCATAGAGCTCTACAGACAGAACAGACCAGGAGCTGCCCACATCAGAGCTGCAGTTTTGACCATGTCCTTTTGACCCACTGGTCCAGTTTAGTGACTTGGAACAATTAGGCCGTTGTCCAACTCGCTCAGATTCTTATGCAGTTTCTGGCAGCTAAAAAAGACGCTACCATCAGTTTTTTACTTCCCCTGGAACATTAAGTAGGTACGTTGCAATCTCTACATAGACTGTTATGTTTAAAATGCCGCTGATGCAAAGCTATAGGGCTGTGCAATTAAACAACTATATAATATAAAACATTTTAGGTATCTGGACTTTACTTAACTACATTTTACAGTGGATACTTTTTACTTTTACTTCACTACATTTGAGAGCAGTATCTGTACTTTCAACTCCACTACATTTTTGAATAGGATTGAAAGGTGAAAAGGCTGAGGGTTTATTTTTAACACGTTCATAATTTGAGCAAAACACAAATATACGAATAAAAAACAGTTTAAAAAACCAATTGATTTTATTGTTTCCGCACAAATCTTTATCAAAATAACTACATTTGAAGCCTGAAATACTTGTACTTTTTTTTTTCTTTTTTACTGTTACAGGTACTTTAATAGTAGATTTTTTCATGTGATACTTTTACTTTTACTTGAGCATTTTTTCGCTCCGGTATCTGTACTTTTACTTAAGTAACAGAACTGAGTACTTGTTCCGCCGCTGATTACAAACGCGCTGTAATCGAAAGTACAGTTATTTGCCTCGTGTTTCTTGTTCTGCCAAACAAAACCAGGAGCAAAGCCACTTTTTCAAATCCAAATAGGCTTTTAAAACGATAGTGTCACAAAACATTACTGCTAAATATACGTCTAATGTCGTGTTGAGGGTTACAACTAAAATTAAATATCTTGGGCGTATCGTGACTGTGGACGGGGCAGATGATGATGATGTTTATGGACAATGCAGGATGTTGTGGCTCAAGCTCAGACTCTTATGTTCAAGTTTGGTTCGTGTTCTGATGATGTAAAGTTGATGTTGTTTAAACCATATTGTTCATCACTTTACACCATTACATCATTACAAAAAAGCCAGTGTCCAAACGCTGCAGGCGGCTCATGATGACGCTTTACGTGCGGCTCTTGAGGAGGCCGCGATGGACCGGTGCGACCGAGATGTTTGTCGCCGCTCGAGTGAACAGTTTGCTGTACGAAGAACTTTAATGTACAGTTTTATTTCCAGGCTGAATAAGTCAGAAAATGAAATAATAATGTCACTCACAAACATAAGATTCAGTGCGATATGCTTCAGTCCAAGACGTGGAGACACTGGTGCGGTCGTCTTTTTAAAACGTAAATGTTACTGTTTGTACTGTCACTGTTCTTATCCGTTTTAAAAATGGACCATGAGTCCGGAATAAAGATGAATTGAATTGAACTACCGTATTTTCCGGACTATAAGTCGCACTTTTTTTCATAGTTTGGCCGGGGGTGCGACTTATACTCAGATTTATATGTGAAATATATGTTTTTTTCTTCATTATTATGCATTTTTTGGCTGGTGCGACTTATACTCCAGTGCGACTTATATTCCAGTGCGACTTATATTCCAGAAAATACGGTACATCTATGCCACTATATTTTCATTATACAGCTATATTTGTTCATCTTTATTTTTTAAACTTGTGCACCACATCTGGATGCTGTAGTGTAAATAGTCACATTTTTATATAGCGCTTTTCCACCTTCAAGACACTCAAAGGAACCGCTCACTCATTCACACACACACATTCATACACCAGTGTAGTCGGAGTGGGATTCGAACCGGCAACCTTCAGATAAGCGGGCAAACACTCTACCAACTGAGTGAACTGCTGCGGTGCTATTAAAATGACCGGTTGATAGACACGATAATAGGTTTATTTTTTTTACCAAAGGTTTAGCATTAAGGCCGGATCTTGAAACACAAAATGGCGCCCGCCGCAAAAACACAAGGTCGCGTCTCTGTTCTGTCTAAACCCAAAGAGTCCGTTACACGACCCGAGCCTCCACATATAGACACGTACAGAGAGAGGCTGACCGCTGCTCCGTCTGACCCGCAGGAGGACAATAGGGGCCATTGAAGGCATGAGCCAAGACTCTGGGCTCCCACTGTTCCCCGCGAGAAACATGCCACAAAAACCTCCCGCTAATTTACAGCTACGGCGACGAGTGGGCGCAAAAATCTGCTCACATACGGCGAAGTTTTACGCTGCGGACATCTGCTGCAGACATGAAAACCCTGTAGCTTTAGGATACTCGGCGCCGGTTAAAATACGCTTTAAAGACGACGTGCGGCGCTCGCGTCTCTCTGTAGTTATAATCTATGACACTCTGCACGTTTTAAATCGCAATATTCATCTAAAACGATTAATTAAAAGAAATAAGTCCACTAACGTCTGATTTAAAAATACCTGAGTACATTTGGAAAAAGCAAAGGTAGTTTTTATCTTGTCTTTTACTTTGCACTGTTTGCAGTATCAGTGGCCGTAGTGTGGTGGTTGCAGTAATAGTATCAGTAGCTGTTGTAGTATAGTACTTATCTACGAGCGAAATAGGTGTGAGTATCTATAGAATACTTGCCTTTTAAAATATACTTTAAAAATTACAGAGTAGATACGGCAGAAGTAAAAAAAATTCAAAATGCTATTTTTAAATATCAACATAAGTAAAGTTTTTTATTACTTTATTAGCACTATTTGCAGTATCAGCGGTAGCATATTTATAGTAGTGGTTGCAGCAGTAAAAACAGTAGTTATTGTAGTATAATGGTGGTAGTAGTAGTATTAGTATTAGTAGTAGTAGTGGCAGGAGTAGTAGTAGAAGCAGTAGGAGGGGCAGGGGGAAAGTTTTTTATTACTTTATTAGCACTATTTGCAGTATCAGCGGTAGCATATTTATAGTAGTGGTTGCAGCAGTAAAAACAGTAGTTATTGTAGTATAATGGTGGTAGTAGTAGTATTAGTATTAGTAGTAGTAGTGGCAGTAGTAGTAGTAGAAGCAGTAGTAGTGGCAGTAGTAGTAGTAGTAGTAGTGGCAGTAGTAGTGGCAGTAGTAGTGCCAGAAGTAGTAGCAGTAGTAGTAGTAGTAGTAGTAGTAGTAGTAGTAGTAGCAGTAGGAGTGGCAGTAGTAGTAGAAGTAGGAGTGGCAGTAGTAGTAGTGGCAGTAGTAGTGGCAGAAGTAGTAGTAGTAGTAGTAGCAGTAGTAGGAGTGGCAGTAGTAGCAGTAGTAGTAGTAGTAATAGTAGTATACTTTTAGTAATCCAATCCTTTAACTCGAGCAGAGTTTGAGCCCTTATTCCACCTCTCATTAGATTAAATCATGGACAGGGCTTAATTAGCTTGATCCTAAAGATAAAAATCCTAAAGAGACGCAGTAGTGGTTCAGTCTGTGGGGAGCGAGGGCCTAGTTTCAGTTTGGAGCCTTTAAACGTGTCCAGACCTGCACAGCTCTACCTGGTTTCACTGAAATGAGGAATGTGGCCGAACAAACTCAGCAAATAGTGTACAGGCTCTATATGCTAAAGGTTTAATGACTGCTCCTGTGGCTTTTTAGTAGTAGCAGTTGTAGTAGTAGCTGCAGTTGTTGTAGTAGTAGTAATAGCAGTAGTAGTAGTATTAGTAGTAGCCATTTTAGACAATGTGTACATCTGAGAGTCCAGAGAGCAGATATGCTCTGGACTTCATACAGAACATTTCGTACCATTCACACATGTAACTACAATGTATATGTTATTATAGTAGTACTGTAGTAATAATAGTAGTAGTGGTAGTAACAGCAGCAGTAGTAGTAGTAACAGCAATAGCAATAGCGATAGGACTTTATAACAATGTGTGACAGATAGATTTTTGGTCTGACCTAATTTTACACATGGTAAAGAATATGCAGTACCATACTATAAGTAGTAGTAGTAGTAGTAGTAGTAGTAGTAGTAATAGCTGCACTAGTAGTAGCAGTAGTTCTAGTAATAGTAGTAGTTTAGCAGTGTTAGTATTAGCATTAGCATTAATATTAGCATTAGTATTAGTATTAATATTAGCGTTAGTATTAGCATTAGTATTAGTATTAGTATTAGCATTAGTATTACTGTTAGTATTACCATTAGCATTAATATTAGCGTTAGTATTAGCATTAGTATTAGTATTAGTATTAGCATTAGTATTACTGTTAGTATAATCATTAGCATTAGTATTAGTGTTAGTATTACCATTAGCATTAGTATTAGAAGTAGTAGTACAGGTATTTATCTAAAGTATTTTGAACTGTGTGTACCTGTAGAGTATTGACATTAGCATTATTTGACAAGCCAGTACATAAAATAATCTAACAGGTCAGCTAAAGCAGACGTAGCAATTAAACTTGACAATCTGCAAACCAAACGTACACGACATACGTTTATACGCAGTTTGTTGGTTTTGCTTAGGTTTGTTGAAAACTATACAAATGAAAGAGTTAAGCTCAAGTCTACACTGCATGACCTGAAATGTCACTGGCCAGTCTGAGCCACGTCAAACTTGAGTCAGCTGGTTTGAATGTGCTTAGCATTTTGTATTTTGACTCCTCGGCCTCTGACGTGGTCGTCGGGGGAGCGGCGGTTTGGACGGGCTAAATTTGCTTACGGTTTGGTTTAAAATGCAAATGACAAGTTAGACTATTTCATTTCGCTAAAACACAGTTAACGTCAGTATATTTAAGATTTTACAAATAAATACATGAATAAATTTCCTAGTCTTTTCTGGTGTTGTACTTTTGGTGAAGTTTATCATTTTACTTCCTGGTTGGACACAGGAGAAGTAATTCCAGAACTGTTACCTAGCAACCGTAATGTTAACAAGGGTCAAAACGTGTCTAAATTACACCAATAGCTATAATTTGACAAATACAAATAAATAACAACACCTTTATTTTGTTAAATCATTGTTTAAACTGAAAAATATCTCTGCATTTTGGATGGAATTGTTGACAGCGGATGACATAGACAGAGGTATTTAAAACTCAGCGCTACTTCCTGTATTTTTATCGTTTTCTTTTCAACTTTTTTTCACAAACTGCCACTTAACTGATGTAAAACTATGACAAATATTGGCCACAGGTGCTACCCTCCAAACCAAGTCATAATTGAAAAAATAGATTAATCTGTCAAATGAACTTTAAATTGTGTGAATCCTTCCTGGTACAATAGGCTCAGCACACAGTAGCACGTTAGCTAGCTCACTGTGTCTCAAAGCTAACAGTCACTTTTATCAAAATCAGAAAACATAAAATAAACAACCTATTAAAACTCAAATTAGTTAAAGTAAAGACTACCAAATTATTATTTAATTGTAGAATACTTCAGTTTGTGGTGTTGTTTTAATATTTACTGTACCTCAAAAGTAGCATTAGCGTTAGCATTGAGACACAAACATCTGTCTTTGTAAACACAGAAGTGTCCTCCGGTGAAGTATTAATTTTATTTGTGTAGTTTTTAACAATTTCTCAGTAACATCCACCCGCAGCTCCCTGTCCGCTGCTTTATCTTTAAATATTTATTCATTTTAGCGTGAATCGGCAAAAACCTCACATAAATACAGTTGTACAGGAAGTAGTGACGCAAACAGTGAGGCTGCCGGGTGCTACGGTGCACAGAGCCAAGTCACTTTACCTGCTCTTTATTTAATGTGTCCATAAAACACTGAAGCCACTTTAACTGCCGTGTATTTTGTCCATCATCATCGTTTAACTTAACTTAACTCTTACCTTAAAGGCTGCTGTCACTGTCATTAAACAAGTTCAAGCTACAGCCAAAAAAGAAGAGCCCCTTTCTCTTTCTGAAGCGTTTTTAGTGAACACAAGTCATGACATGATCCAAACAACACGCCACTGTCGCTAACAAAGACCGGGACTGTGCCAAACACAAAAACAAGTCGGCCATATTTGAAGTTTGAAGTTATCATGACTCACTCAAACTTAGTCATTTTAGCCACAGGCCGATCACGACTCTATAGTTTTATATGGCCCCAAGCTGAAGTGATAATTTACAGACTGTCACCTCAATGTGAAATGAACCCATCACAAGGTTTTACTATTTTGGGGGCACGGCACATCTTAGAAAAATATTATTCCAATGAAAATCGGCAGTTTAATGGCATTGTTGTCTAGCTTAAAAGTGGGGGTTGTGTCACACTCACAGTTATTCGGAAACCAGTGGAGAAATGCTGAACTAGTCACATTTGCGTTCATTCAAAGGTGTATACAGAGATAGTGGCCTTGCAGTTAACGGCTAAAACTTTGGTAAATACCGTAGTCACATTTTTATACAGCGCTTTTCCGCCTTCAAGTCACTCAAAGCGCTTTACGTCAAGGAACGGTTCACCCATTCACACACACGTTCAAACACCAGTGACACAGCGACAGCATTCATCTGTGGGAGTGGAATCGCACCGCCAACCTGTGGGTCAGTGGATATGACCGCTCAACCAACAGAGTTTGTGTCGAGAGCGGGATTCGAACCGCCAACCTTCCGATCAGTGGACAAACGGAGCTACTGTCGCCCCTTTCTCTATAAAAAGTGCAAACTACTTAAACTTGAGCTACTATTTAAACTGCTGTTGCCTACATGGAAATTCTAATTATATATATATATATATTTAAAAAACGTTCTCATCTAAAACTATTCAGAAAAGCTGTTTGTGTGTGGTTTTTTCAGTTCTACTTCAAATGATCTCAGTTACAACCTTATTTTCTTAAGCTTAATACATTCCAATCATAGTAGGAGGAGACTTCTTTCGAACATGATTCAATTAGTAGTAATAATGCTGAAACACTGAGGCTATGGGAGGTTCCTGTATTTCCCAAGGCAAACACGCCCACTTCACCACTTCATCACTTCATCACATATCAGTGAGCGAGGAGTGAATAATGGATCTGGAGTTTGAAGCCTCAATGAAAAAACAGGAAGGAATTTGAAACTGCAAAACAAAACTAATTATAAATGTAACTCATAGCTCTATCAATTTTTCCATTTTTACTTTTTTTTTTCTCCACTGAACATTTTGAAATCCTGTTTTTTAAGAATGCACTATGTAACTTTTCTGGTAAGGCAGTCCTCCACCGTAGAGATAGTTATTGCGTTAGATTGCGTTAGATAAGTTAAAAGATAAACTGCGGAACATTCCAGGCAATGCAATAACATCTCTGTGTAAAAAGCAGGTACAGAAAAGTTACATAACGCACCTTTAAAGTCATATAACAATCTACCTCCTCTACGATCCCTTCAGAAAGCTAAGTAGCATCAATAATTAGCTCACATTATTAGCATACGCAACTGGTAATATGTGTGTAACTAAATGAACGCTCACCTATGAACGGTATAGAGGCCAGAGAGTCGTCCTCGATTGGCAGGGGGGCCAAGCTGCCGTTGGGTTTCCGTGAGGCGCCCTCTTCGGCCGATACCCCCGGGTCCTGGTCCGGGGAGAAGAGCGAGGGTTCGAGTCCGTCTATGGGCAGTGCGTAGTGGGCCTGTCTCAAGCACTGCGCGTTCCTGCGTCCCGTGGGGGGTTTCTGCCTCAAGACCACCTCCTGCGTTTGGGCCGCCACCTCCTCCGTCGCCCCCCGCTCCCTCTCGTGGTTGGTGGGCCGGTACGAGCGGTCCTGGGACTCAGAAGCACTTGAGGAGAGCGGGGACGAGGTTGAAGACACTAATGGGGCAGAGTTGGTCTCGGGGGGGCTGGTGGGGTTCCAGTTCAAGTGTGGGCCAGAGTACGAGGGGTCCCTGAAGGAGTGCGCCTGCATGATGCGCCCGGTCTTTCGGTAAAAGGAGGGGCTGTAGCTGCGGTAGCCCACCGGCTGGTCGTCCATGCTCTGCGCGTGGGGCAGGCGGCGGCTCTGGGGCACGGCCTGCTGCTGCGGGGGCTGGGGGGGCGGCGGTGGGGGGGGGTTGGGGGGGGGGGGT
>KN487122.1:678-21544 GCA_000787095.1 Periophthalmodon schlosseri
ATTATAAATGTAAAGCTTGTAACTGAATGGTGGGAAAGTAATTGTAACCTGTGAACATAAAGAACCAAACTGTTCAAGTGAATGAAGTTATACTGCCTTTTCCGGGCAATGAAATTATAACAATCAGAAGTCTTAACTCAAGCTTTATGCAAATTAAAATAAATGCTACTGTTTAAACTGGAACTCACTCGCCTCCATTAATGAGCGAACCTGTGCCTTATGCTTTTGTTTAGTTTGTTTAGTTTGTTTATTTTTACAGGTTAAACTCTGTGGCGTTGCTTGGTTTATTTTTATCTTACACACATGACCATGCATACACACATGGCTAATTTGCATATAAACAGGTGACTTTTATTAAGCCATTTACATTCTTTTTTTATTTATTATTAGCCAGAGAAAGGGTGTAGAATTAACCTGTGCCACCGGATTACTTTCACCCTGACTAGTACTGGGCTAATCTGAGGATACCCACACATTGTTTAAAGAACACACACAGCACATTAAACCTAGAAGTAGGCTAAACCTGGACTGGACCAGGACAAAACCAGGGCTTGAACAGGACCAACCTGCACTGGGATTAAACTATGCCCAAACCAGGACCAAAAAAGTCCAAGTGTGAATAACACATCCAAAATATGCAGCTTGGTTAATACAATGGTCCCTGAATCTTATTACGAGGCGCAACAGAATTATTAACTAATAACTGTGACCATTTTAGATGTAAATGAAGGAAATAAGCCTATTAGATAGTGATAACAAGATATTTCACACGTTTATGGAGTCCAGTTGGTTCTGTTTAGTCCAGTGGTTTATCTGAATTGGCTATCCTAGTCAAATTGGTGGTACAAATTTCACAAGACGATTTCATAAATTTCAAACGTAAAAACCTGGTGGAAACGGCAAAACTTTGTAGCTAGGGGTGCAAATTAACAAGTTATAGGTGGATATATGGGAAAACATGGCCAGTTATTTTACTGGGCATTGCATTTTACAACGTTGTGGTCACATTTTGGAGAAAAAGATGGCGCCCGTTGTAAATTGAAATGTTTACGAAACGGTATATTTTATCACCCTGGAGAGGCCAGGCAGGTTCGCACTGCAAATTAGGTTTCCAGCAATATGCACCTGGATTTGGACAGTTCTTCACTGTTATTCTCAAAAGCAAATTAGATTTTGTCCTAACACTAATCTCTCCCAGTGATTTTTAACTATTGATTAATCCAACAACCAAAACTAGCCAGGCGGTTCATTTATTTTATTTCAGGGATAGTGCACATGAATTAACATTTCTGTAAATGTGCCAGAATTAGCAAAGGCTATTTAGCAAAGGCCATTTTTCATACTGTATGAATTTCATACTGTATAAAATTCCGGTCTATTTCAAACCTACAAACACTTCAAGACAGAAACTATGAAATACTGTATGAACACCATCACGAGAGCTCCTCTGGACCCCAGTCCCCCGTACAGCTCCACCTCAAAGCCACTAACCGCTCCTTTGAAGACAGTGAGGTACAAATCTTAGCCACAGAAAAGAAATGGTTTGAGAGGGGAGTTAAAGAAGCAATTTTTGTTAGGAAAGACAATCCTTCCTTGAACAGGAATGGGGAACCTTAGACACATCTTTCCTCCATCTATAACTCAGACCCAAAGCAAACAAAGGAAATAAAGAGAACAATAGAGCTAGCCAGGATACCATAGGTATGTAAGCACCCATTAAGAGTTGTATAAATATGCTACTTATGACTCACATGGCACAGTGCACACTTAGTGTAGCTCAACAGACCTAGCCTACAAACAGAAACTGTAAACAATAAGTGTTTTGAGTTTCAGTGTAGTGAGCTCCTCCCTTCAGATAGATATAAGGCAGTGTCCACCAGTGATCTGACCAGAACTGAAGAAGCGGCTTGAATGAGCAGCGAAACGTCTTCACTCCTACAACTTTTTTGTCCAGTTGACAGATTTAACTTTTGGCTTTTACTTATGTAAATGTGTAGTGCTTGGTTTTGTTTGTGCTTACATATTGTTTAGATGGTTATGGTGACTTCGGTGCTGGTGCCGTTCTGTTCCCCCCTGCCCCTCCTCCTGCCCCTTCCCTCTTTGCACCCTGAGGACCCTGAAGACCCTGACGACCCCGTGGTTCCTGAGGTCACTGGTCATCTGCTTGGGGCTAGGGACACCAGCGTTCATGTGGGTCAGTTGCCTGAGCCCCCTCTTTTGTTGGACCTCCTCCCACAGGTCCCTGAACAAGAGGACCTCCAGGCATGGCTGGCTGCTCCACGCCCTCCTCCTCTCCTCCCCTCCTCCATCCTCCTTTCCTCTCTCCTCCTCTCCTCCTCTCCTTCCCTCTCTTTTTCTCCCTCCTTCTCTTCTCCCTCCTCCTCTTCTCCCTCCCTATTCCTCTCCTTCCACTTCTCCTCTCCCCTCCTCTACTCCTTTCTGTAGGGATTCTGGCAGCGCTTAGATCAGCTTCAACAGGCTGTGCTGGTATTTGTCTTCCCCCACTTTTGCTCCTGTCTCTACTGCCCCTTTTCCCCCTGCTCCTCCTTTCCTACTCCCTCCTCTCCTCCTCTCTCCTCCCCTCTCTGCTCCTGCTTCTCCCACTCTTGCTCTTGCCTCCCTTGCTCCTGCTTTCCCTGCTCCTGCCTCCCCCACTCTTGCTCTTGCCTCCCCTGCTCCTGCCTCCCCCACTCTTGCTCTTGCCTCCCCTGCTCCTGCCTCCCCCACTCTTACTCCCACCTCCCTTGCTCCTGCCTCCACCACTATGAATCTTGCCTCCCGCACTCTTGCTCCTGCCTCCTCATATCTTTACCTGCCTCTCCTGACCCTTTTTCCCCCTGCTTCCTTTCCTCCTCCCTCCCTCTTTCTCCTGCTTGTCTCACTCTCGCTCCAGCCTCCCCCACTATTGTTTCTGCCTCTCCTGCCCCTTTTCACCCTTCCTCTCCTCCTCTCATCCTTCTTTTAAGCCATCTAACAACAAGGACAGTGCTGAGATCAGCTTGAACTGGCTGCTCTGGTCTCTGTCCTCCCCCATTCTTGCTCCTGTCTTGCTCTCTGTCTCTCCTGCCTCTCCCACTCTCACTCCTACCTCTCCCACTCTCACTCCTGCCTCGCCCACTCTCACTCCTACCTCTCCCACTCTCACTCCAGCCTCCCCTACTCTCACTCCCGCATCCCACACTCTTGCTCCTACCTTCCCTTCAACCTGCCTCCCCCACTAAGGCTCAACCTGCCTCCCCTACTAAGGCTCTTACCTCCCCTGCTCTTGCTCCTGCCTCCCCAACCCTTGGTCCTGCATCCCCCATCTCTGGCGCCTGCCTCCCCCACACTGGCTTTTGCTTCCCCCACTCTTGCTCCCCTGCACCTACCTCCCCCACTATGGCTCCTGCCTCCCCCACTCTTGCTCCCCTGCTCCTGCCTCCTCAACTCTTGCTCTTGCCTCTATTGCCCCTTTTTCCCCTGCTTCCTCTCCTCCTTGCTGCTCTCATTCTTCTCTTACACGGTCTAATGACAAGGACAGTGCTGAGATCAGCTTCAACAGGCTGCACTTGTCTCTGTCCTCCCCACTCTTGTCCTGCCTTTCCCAATCTCACTCCTGCCTCCCCCACCCTTGGTCTTATATCCCCCACCCTTGCTCCTGACTCCCCAACTCTTGCTCCTGCCTCTCCTGCCCTTTGTCCCCCTGCCTCCTCTCTTCCTCTGTCCCCCTCTATTCCTTCTTTTAAGCGGTCTAACAACAAGGACAGTGCTGAGGTCAGCTTCAACAGGTTGTGCTGATTTCTGTCCTCCCCCACTCTTGCTCCTTCCTCTCGCGCTCTTGCTCCCGCTTCCCCCATCTTCGCTCCTGCCTTCACCACTCTTGCTTCTGCCTCCCCCACTCTCCTCCTCCAGCTTCCTCTTCTTCTCCTCCCTCCTCCTCTTGTCCTTCTCTTAAGTGGTCTAACAACGAGGACAGTGCTGAGATCACCTTCAAAAGGCTGCGCTGGTCTCTGTTCTCGGTTACTCTTGCTCCCACCTCCCCTGCTCCTGCTTCCCCCATTATAACTCCTGCATGCCCCACTCTTGCTCCTGCCTTCCCTGTTCCTGCCTCACCCATTCTTGCTCCTGTCTCCCCAACTCCTGCCCCTGCCTTTCCTGCCCCTTTTCCCCCTGCTTATTCTCCCCTTCTCTTTTATCCTTCTCTTAAGCAGTTTAACATCAAGGACGGTGCTGAGATCAGCTTCAACAGGCTGTGCTGGTCTCTGTCCTCCCATTCTTGCTTCTGCCTACCCCACTCTCGCTCCCACCTTCCCCACACTTGCTCGTGCATTCCCCACCCTGGCTCGTGCTTCCCCCACTCCTGCTTCTTCCTCTCCCACCCTGGCACCTTCCGTCCCCACCCTTGCTCTTGCCTTCCCCACTGTGGCTCCTGCTTCCCCCACTATGGCTCCTGCCTCCCCAACTTTTGCTTCTGCCTCTCCTCCCCCTTTTGCCCCTTCTTCTTGCTGCTTGCTACTCTTGCCTTCTTGCTACCATTCCCTCCTTTCGTCATTCTATTAAGTGGGCTAACAACGAGGGCAGTGCTGGGGTCAGCTTCAGTTGGCTGTGCTGGTGTCTGTCCTCCCATTCTTTTGCTCCTGCCTGTCCCACTCTTGCTCCTGCCTCTCCCATCCTTGCTTCTGCATCGTCCACCTTTGCTCATTACTTCGCCACCTTGGTTCCTGCCACCCCCACTCTTGCTCTCGTCTCCCCTGCTCCTGCCCCCCCTGCCTCCTCTCCTCCTCCCTCCTTCTCTCGTTCCTTCTTTTAAGTGAATCTAACAACAACAACAGTGCTCAGCTTCAAAAGGCTGAGCTAGTCTTTGTCCTCTACCACTCTTGGTCCTGCCTCACCTACCTTTGCTCCTACATCCCCCACCCTTACTTCTGACTTCCCTGCTCCTGCTTCCCCTGCAATGGCTTCTGCCTCACCCACTCTTGCTACTGCCTCTCCCACTCTTGGTCCTGTCTCTTCGCCCTGCTTCATCTTCACCTCCCTCCTCCTCTCGCCCTTATTTTAAGCGGACTACCAATGAGGACAGTGCTGAGATCAGCTTCAGAAGGCAGCACTGGTCTCTGTCCTCCTCTTTGCTTGCTCCAGCCTGTCCCAGTCTTGCTCCCGCCTCCCTTACTCTTGCTCCTTCCGCTCCCACCCTTGCTCCTGCATCCCCCACCCTGGCTCCTACCTTCACCACTCTGGCTTCTGCCTTCCCCACACTGGCTTTTGCTTCACCCACTCCCACTCCTGCCTTCACCACCCTGGCCCCTAACTTCAACACCCTGGCCCTTGACTTTGCCACCCTGACTCCTGCCTTCCACACTCATGCTGCCGCCTGCCCTTCTCATGCCTCCCCCACTATGGATCCTGCCTCCCCCACTCTTGCTCCTGCCTCCCCAGCTCTGGCTCCTGCCTCTCTTGCCCCTTTTCCTCCTGCGTCTTTTCCCCTTCCCTCCTCTTGTCCTTCTCTTAAATGGTCTAACAACGACAACAGTGCTGAGATCAGCTTCAACAGGCTGCGCTGGTGTCTGTCCTCCGTTTCTCTTGCTCCTGCCTCTTCCACTTTTGCTCCTACCTCTCCCACTCTCATTCCACTCTGGGTCCTGTCCTCCGTTCCCCTCTTGTGCTTCTTTTAAGCGGTCTAACTAGGACAACAGTGCTGAGATTAGCTTCAACAGGCTGCGCCGGTCTCTGTCCTGCCCCACTCTCCCACCTCCCCCACCCCTTCTCCTGCTTTCCCCACCCTGGGGCCTGCCTCCCCCACGTTGGCTCCTGCCTCCCCCACTCCGGCTCCCGCCTCCCCTGCTCACACCTCCCCCACTCTTGCTCCTGCCTAACGCGACTCTTGCTCATGTCTTTTTTTTTGCCACTTTTCCCCCAGTCTCCTCTTCTCCCTCCTCGTCCTTCTCTTAAGTGGCTGTGTCAGTCTCTGTCCTCAACCACTCTTGGTCCTGCCTCTCCCACCATTGCTCCTACATCCCCCACCCTCCTCCTGACTTCACCACCCTGGCCCCTGCCTTCCCCACCTTGGTTCCTGCCTCTCCCACTTTTGCTTCTCCTGTCTCACCTGCCCATTTTTGCCCTTCTTCACCTCCTCTTCCTTCCTCGTTTCATGGTTTTAAGCGGTTTACCAACAAGGACAGTGCTGGGATCAGATTCAAAAGGCTGTGCTGGTCTTTGTCCTCGACCATTCTTGCTCCTGACTTCCCCAGTCTTTCTCCCACCTCCCTCACTCTTGCTCCTACCTTCCCCCACTCTGGCTCCTGCCTTCCTGCCTTCCCCACTGAGGCTCCCGCCTCCCCCACTGCTTTTCCTGCCCCTTTTCCCCTTGCCTCCTCTCCTCCCTCTTCCTCTTGTCCATCTTTTAAGCAATCTAACAACGAGGGCAGTCCGGGAATTAGCTTCCAAAGACTGCTCTGGTCTCTGTCCTCAACCACTCTTGCTCCTGCCTTCCTCACTCTGGCTCCTGCCTCCATCATTCTTGCTTCTGCCTCTCCCCCTCTTGCTCTTGTCTCACCTGCCCCTTTTCGCCCTGCTTCATCTCCTCCTTTCTTCTCCTCTTGCCCTTCTTTTAAGCTGTCTACTAATGAGGACAGTGCTTCCAAAGCCTGTGCCAGTCTCTGTCCTTGACCACTCTTGCCCCTGTCTCTCCCACCCTTCTTCCTGATTTCGCCACCCTGGCTCCTGCCGTCCTCACTGTGGCTCCTGCCTCCCGCACTCATACTTCTGCCTCCCCTTCTCCTGTCTCCCCCACTATAACTCCTGCCTCCCCAACTCTTGCTCCTGCCTCCCTCACCCTGGCGCCTGCCTCCCACACACTGATTCCTGCATTCCCCACTCTTGCACCTGCCTCCCCAACACTTGCTCTTTTGCCCCTTTTCCCCCAGCTTCCTCTTCTCCTCCCTCCTCCTCTCGGCCTTCTCTTAAGCGGTCTAACAATGAAACAGTGCTGAGTTTCAACAGGCTGCGCTGGTTTCTGTCCTCCCCCACTCTTGCTCCCGCCTCCCCTACTCCTGCCTCCCCCACTATGGCTCCTGCCTCTCCCACTCTTATTTCATTTATTTATCTTTATTTATACAGGGGAACCCAATGAGAGTACTTGGGCTCTCATTTTTCATGGGCGCCCTGTTTAAAATACAGTACAAGCAAAAAAAAAAAAAACCCAAACAAAAAAAACAAACAAACAACTATACAAGTCCCTATAACACATTAAAAACAGGTCCCGGTGTGTGTATAGAAGTTTGTTACCAGATTATTAAATTGCGACTGTGTCACCAATGCATCCAGTTTTCCTTTTCCTTGGAGTGTGTTCAATTTTTGTGAAGCAAAACAGCTAAAAGCCTCTTTCCCGTCTCAGTTTTGGTGTGGCTAGTCCTTAGTCTTATACAGTCATGTGATCTGGTGTGAAATCTTCCTGTATCAATGATTAACAAGCAGGTGCCGTTCTCTTCTGACAGACAGTGATGGCCAACCCACTTTTTCATAGAAAATACAGTAATGGGTTTCAAACCCATCACCTGTAATAAAACGAAGGGCTGAATGAAAGCATGGATCCGATGGTTTCAAGCAGAGGCTGACTTCTGCATGTACCACATCCCCATAATCCAGTATAGAAGTCTGCGTGTACGCCACATCCCCATGATCCAGTATGGAGAGGAAGGTTGCTTGCACTGTTTCTTTCCTGTAATTTATTGGGATACGATAACAATATTTGTTTCTTTCTTCACAAAAATAGCTTCCTTTACTCCCATTGCAAACCATTTTTTCTCTCTGCTTAAAATCTTTGTCTTCAATTGAGTGACTTGTGGTTTTAACATGAAGGTGGACGACAGAATGTGCGCCAGAATTTGCTTGTCTTCTGTGTTGATATTGTCTCTTGTGTGGTGGTTGCTTAGTTTTCCCTGATGTACTGTTCATTGCAGCCTTCTGTGTTATAGTGAATTAAATACACTACATCATTATGTGTTTGTGTTGGTGTCTTGTCTATGGGATGAACCAGTTTCTGTCATTCATATGCTCTGTGAAGGCTTCCAGTTCTTGTTTTTTGATTTTCAAGAAAGTATCACCAACATGTGGCGAGGAGGTGTGCTGTGTATTCTCCACGAGCTGTGTTACCCACCAGAGAAGCTAGGATTCTTTTCAGATGCTTGGCTAAGTTGTATGTAATGGAGCCTGTGCTGCATTTTCCTTTTTTGGGTTGCCCATAGATGCATGGAATAGCTTCCCCTGGGTATTGCCTGGACTACAGTGGCCTGTAATAACCCCCTCCATTTTAAACTTCTGTTGACAGTCTTTGACCTCCTTCTTGCATCCCCCTCCATGTTCATTTTAAATCAGTTAGCAGCCTATGACAGAAACTGGTTCATCTCAAGGACAAGACACTAACATGAGATCACGAGAACAGTGTTCAGATGACCACCAGATCTCTACACATAAACAGTGATAGTGAGTGGGTGTTCAGTACACCTGCACTCCTGGATGCACATGCACACGCACACACACTTTTTCCACCATGTTTCTCATGTGGCTCCAATCCGTAGTGGCAGACCAGCACTGGGCTTTCACTGACCAGTGGTTCCACATAGTTGTAGAATTTAGAGTTTGCCGCTTTCTGTCCTCACTCTGATGTCAAAAGTAGACTGTTTCGGCTCACATTTTAGTGAATGATGTTAATTTTGGCCTAAAGACTATTAAGTTAAAGGGGGACATTATATTGACTTATTTAGAATGAGACATGAGTCATGGCCAGTAGGACACACTTAAGACTCTTAAGATAGTGCATAATGCTACAGCGTCCTTTAGTCTATGTATAACCCTGTGTGCTTGTGTTGAGGTCCATTCACTGAAGCCCAATGATAGATCCAACCATGGCTCCACACGGTTACCACATCAAATGGACCCCCTCTTTGAAGATGTGAGTGAGAGCACCGGAGCTGACAGTGCCAAATCCAAATTTGTTTGTCCATGTTTTCCTCATGGCAAGTGTGCATCACTGTCTGGGCCAGAGCACCGGGTGCAGCGCAGAGCCAGGGCCATGGACAGGTGAAGGGTTCTGGCCGTGAGATTGTAGATATATACTGTCTGCACTTTGTTTACTCCTTTTTCAGAAGTCGTCTGAGGTAGAGTGCTGATCACCAGGCTCTTAGACACAATGCTGTACTGCCTCTCTCAGGGGGGCTGTGTGCCCTCTCCGGACCTTACACTGGGACTGGCTGCAGAGAGTGGGTTTGGTGCTTCACTCCCAGCTCGGACAGAACCGGCTGGACACTTTGCACGTTGTCATAGTCCATATGAGATTTGGGCGTAGGCCTATAGGCTGTAATTCTTTTATTATTAACTTTACGTTCAAATAGGCAGGTTTAGAGATGAGTTCACCATATCATTCACGATATGGTGTTTCATTGTCTACTCAAGGCTACAGAGCACCCCGCGGAAATGTTGGGTGCTGATGCTTGATGTGGGTGTACACCACAGGCTTGAACCCAGTCCCCTGAGATCCTCCCTGCTGTACCTGGAGTGGAGCCTTATCCCAGTAGCCGTTACACACAGCTCCAAAAGTCCATTTGCTTGTAAATCATGAATGTAAAATAAAGTCAAGACTTATCCAACCAAATCCCATATGCACCATTGTCTGTATGTTGCTTATTGTTGTTTTGTCTAGCAGCCTTGTGATCAGCGCTCTGCCTCAGACAACTTCTGTTTTCAGACAAGGTCTGAAAAAGGAGTAAACAAAGCGCAGAGGGTGTATATATTCACAATTTCCCGGTCAGAGCCCTTCGTCCACAGCTCTGGCTCTGCGCTGCACCCACAGATCTGGTCCAGACAGTGATGAGCTTTGCTGGGCACTTTGGGTTTGGCTCTGTCAGCTCCGGTGCTCTCACTCACATCTTTAAAGAGAGGGCATTTGATGTGGTAACCTACTGAACGACCAGTTGATATAGTAATTATGGTTAGGGATGGGCCGATTTGAATTTTTTGAGCTACCATACCATCCCATTTTTTCCACTTTATCCGAGGCCGGGTCGCGGAGGCAGCAGTCTGAGCAGGGAGGCCCAAACTTCCTTCTCCACACACACCTCCTCCAGCTCTTCCGGGGGATTCCTGAGGTGTTCCCAGGCCAGCCGAGAGACACACACACCCCCCTCCAGCTCTTCCGGGGGATTCCTGAGGTGTTCCCAGGCCAGCCGAGAGACATAGTCCCTCAGCTGGCTCCTCTCGGCGTGGAGGAGCAGCGGCTCTGCTCCAAGCACCTCCCATGTGACAGAGCTCCTCACCCTATCTCTAAGGACAAATCTATGGAAGTTCTCATCAATGGAAGATGCAACAACAGAAAGTTCTCCAGTGAGTCTCTCAAATACTTTTTTTTAGTTTCAGTTTTAAAGGTGCATTAAGTAACTTTTGTGGTGGAAAGTCTGCTATCTGCTGAATGTTGGACAGCATGACATATATATAGGTGGCATTAAACTTGTCTGTCTCCATAGACACAAGCAGATGACACCACCAGGCTGTTACAAGTGAGATCTGTGGAGAGGCGATGGTGCTGATTGCAAGAATGTTGCAATGTTTTAGGCAAGCAAGTGGACCCTCTCCCAGAGGAGAAAAGCTACACAGTGCACCTTTAAACAAAAGTGGGGTAACTAACACTCAATGACTGTTTTTTTACAGATGTATCCAGTAATTTAGTCCACGAGAATCCCATTCCAGTGGTCGCCATGGTAACAGTTCAGTCCAATCACAAAGTCATTACAAAATGTAATGTTGACCCTATTTAAATATATGATGTCATCTTTTTCTATTGAAATATTTTATGTTAAAGGAATGTGTACACAGTTGAAACTGAATATTTACTTTGGATTCACATAAAATAACTACAAAAACAACTACAAAAGGTTGACATTATTTCATTTAAATAACATTTAATTTTTTGGAGGGTAAAAAACACAATTGAAAGTTTTTCATGTTTTTTAAAAGTCCCCTGTTCTGAGCCAAAGCAGAAGTACCACAAGCAGTTGACACCACCAGGCTATGTTATAGGTCAGATCTTTGGAGGGGCGATGCAGCAGACTGCTAGGATGCATGTTTTTCAAGTTAGTACATATTGCACCTTTAAAGTAGGGTAACTAACACTCGATGACTGTGTTTTTACAGATATTTTCAGTTCACAAGAGTCCCATTCCCACCATCACTATGGTACCACAGCTCAATCCAATCAAAGAAACTTCACAGAAAATGTAATGAGGACCCTATTTAAACATATGAAACTTATCTCCACGGACACAAACAGATGACACCACCAGGCTTAGTAAGTTTAAAGCTATACTGTGGAATGTTCCTGGCAAAGTAATGGCATCTCCATGTAGACAAGCACGTGATGGACCCCCTGCGAAGTTATATAGTTCTCTTTTAAACAGAAGTGAGGTACAGTAACTAACATTCAAGGACCATGTTTTTACACATATTTGCAATCAACAAGAGTACCATTCTGGTCACCATGGTAACACACCTCACTGAGGAGGTGAAGAGGAGAGCGGCAGGACACTAGAGGAAGTAAGGAGGAGAGCAGGAGGACACTAGAGGAAGTGAGGAGGAGGGGGGCAGGGACCTAGAGGAAGTGAGGAGGAGAGCAGGAGGACACTAGAGGAAGTGAGGAGGAGAGCAGGAGGACACTAGAGGAAGTGAGGAGGAGAGCAGGAGGACACTAGAGGAAGTGAGGAGGAGAGCAGGAGGACACTAGAGGAAGTGAGGAGGAGAGCAGGAGGACACTAGAGGAAGTGAGGAGGAGAGCAGGAGGACACTAGAGGAAGTGAGGAGGAGAGCAGGAGGACACTAGAGGAAGTGAGGAGGAGAGCAGGAGGACACTAGAGGAAGTGAGGAGGAGAGGCAGGAGGACCTAGAGGAAGTGAGGAGGAGAGCAGGAGGACACTAGAGGAAGTGAGGAGGAGAGCGGCAGGACACTAGAGGAAGTGAGGAGGAGAGCAGGAGAAGACTAGACGAAGTGAGGAGGAGACTGGGAGGAGACTAGATGAAGTGAGGGGGAGAGCAGGAGGAGACTAGAGAAAATGAGGAGAGTGGGAGGACACTAGACGAAGTGGAGAGGAGAGAGGGAGAAGATTAGAGGAAGTGGAGAGGAGAGCGCCGTGATCCAAGTGTCCTGAGCATAGCAGAGTGGAACTGAAGTCAACTCTATGCAAATGTGGAGCGATGTCGCCGTGACAACAGCCACTCAGAGAGCACCTTTTGACAGACACATGTGAGGCATTGGTTAAGGTGCTAAACTCGCTTCT
This sequence comes from Periophthalmodon schlosseri, assembly GCA_000787095.1. Lineage (NCBI taxonomy): Eukaryota > Metazoa > Chordata > Actinopteri > Gobiiformes > Gobiidae > Periophthalmodon > Periophthalmodon schlosseri. The sequence goes on from KN487122.1 coordinate 12,978, forward strand.
AATGACCCCACCGTAGTGAACGTGCCATAAAGGGCTGGAAACAACGATATGAAAAACTGATTAAAAACAGCTCAGAACAGCTACAGTTTAGCACAAAAGTGTCTGCATATGAGGCTGATATGATAATGTTATTGTCCTAATAAATAAATGACAAACAATGAATGCAATTGAAATGGGTTGGATTCCCACGAGGCACCTGGGCCCTGATTAGCTCTGCAGGCGATGGACTTTAAACCAGCCTTAATGAGGGAATAGTTTATCTGAGTGAAAGGCGACAGACAGCAGCAGAGACACAACAGGACAGTGAAGAAAGAAGGACCAAGCCAGACCCCACTCTGTCTACACACTCCCTCTGCCCAAATTAGGAACTTGTATCAATAAATAGCATCCATTCCATCTGTTACATGGTTGGTTTCATTTTAGATCATAGAATATGTTTTATCTGGTGTTAAAATTAAAGGAAATTAGCATTACAATTGTTATCAGTAAAAACTGTATTGTGTTAGTTTATCTCTTATCTAAGGACACAGTTTAAGTTTATGGAATTTAAAATCACAACAGTCGTAAAGCAGCAAGTTAAAGATATCTATACAAACAGTTAACATGTCAACAGATACACAGTACATTTACTCTAGTACGCTCCATAATTCATTGCAGAAAATATATTTAAAATTGCTTCAAGGAGGTGTAACGATGATATTGAATAGTAATTAGATTAATGAGCTCAAAAGTATACCATTGTGTATACACTACAGAGTATGAAGTGGACCTGCATTTCCGAACATACCCTTTGACCTCTGACCTCTTGCATAAACATGACAAAACCTTCTCCATCTGAAGATCTCGCAAATGCCTTTAACTACAAAATAATGAAATAATTAGTAGTAAAAACACAGGCCACAAGAGGGAGCCAAAGAATAGGAAGACAGACGGCCACGCTGGAGAGAGATGTGAAGTATCATTTTACCCGCTGTTTTCTCCTCAGGGCCGCAGACTGGACGGGAGCATGGACACAGAGGAAAGGTGCATTTGACTGGGATCTGGTGTCATATTTCGTCCTGCAAAAAAGTGCTTTTCTCACAATTGGGGTCGCCACAGAAAAATGATGACCAACTTTGAGGTACTGCTATGTTTGATAATGCTCCATAAGTATACTGTGCGAAGTTATGATGCAAATTTCACGTTTTTTCAATTTAAACCTTTGACTCTTGTGAATGACCCAGTGAATCTTCGCACTGTCTATGTAAGATCTAATAAAAAAAAAAAAAAAAACAAGAACAAAAAAACAAAAAAACGAAATAAATAATTCGTATTAATTAACACTAACTAATTTACAATTATGTAAATCCTACAAAAATGACACATGCATAAACCACATACACATTTATTTTTGCACAGCTAAACAGTACTTGGTTTATTGCGTAGCCTAATTGTTATTGTGCTGTTCTTGTGCTCACTGTGGGGCAAGTAAAGTCTTACATGTATGTACAAAATTGTATTTTTACCCTGTTGGTAGCTCTGAGCTTCTTCTTCCGTTTCCTCTGAGCACAATGGACAGGTTCCTTCAGTGGACGCACAGCTCCATTAGTGACCAACACTAGATTGCACTGGTCAGTATTAGTTTCATTCTGTTTATATTAGGGCTACACTTTCATTGACACACAGACCTACTGTAGTTTCAGACACTGGCAAATGCAATATTCATGTGGCCAAACGTACTCTTTATGGTCTTCAGTCTTATTGGGCTTTATTGTGTGTTTTTTGAAGTTCTAAATTCAACTGTAGGCTACTCCAGCAGTGCCCAAACTGGGTTCTTCAGGCCAGACTGAGTCATTCAAGAGATTTGATTCAAACCAGAGCAGTGCTGATATAGCTGCTATTGCTGTATGTGGATTCTACATGTTCTCTTTTCCCTTTGGATAGCATTTTGGCATCCCTAATAGCCTCTAGGTCCTATAGCCAATAGAGTTTTTATAAAAGTCCCCATGTTTTGCATTATTCAGTCTTTTCTTTCATTTCTAAAAGCACAGCCTTGGTATTACGTGTTTTATAACTTGTAAGTAGTTAGCTGACATTTGAAAATGTGTGTGTGTGTGTGTGTGTGAGCGTGTTTGTTTAAAAACACCACAGTAGGGAGTGGAACACGTTAGATGCGTCATAAAACAATAGCTATTATTGGCAGGATGGATAGCATGGATGGAGTTTTTTTTTTACGTTTTGTGGGAATTAGAAAAAGAATTAGTCTAATCAGAATGAGTCTGGTGAGGTGACTTTAAAAAGATAGAAGGGCACTTCTGCTTTACCACCACTGGATGGCATAGACCGGAGTTAGCATTTTGAGCTCTGGAGAGGGAAACAGTAAACAAAATTAGAAGTTGTGTAATGAAGTTGTGTAATGAAACAAAACACAACTTCTAATTTGGCTTATACCCTATAGCAGTGTTTCAAACTGTGGTACACGGTCTGCCTCTGGTGGTATGTGGGGCACTCTGCAGTATAAGTATTACTTTTATTTAGAGTCAGATTTCTAAATGTTTGTGTCCTACTTTGGATAATCATTACTTAGAACCAGCTTAGCTATGGTTTGGTCTCATTTTAGACATTAATTTAAGCTTAACATAGTTCGGGTTTGAGCTGGTGGTATTCAGAAAGATAACATCTTAAGTGGTACTTGGTGTGAAAGTTTGAGAAGCACTGCTCTATAATATGGAAAAAAGACAGTATAGCATAATGTACTAATTACAGATTTAGGTTGGTAAATCTTATGTAAAACACAGTTGATAACACACAATGACATGGAAGACGCTCAGTCCATTTTGTCATCTTTAATAACACATTCATATCTATGCTCTGTTTGTTTACAAGGAGTTTAAAACAAGTGTTGATGAGGACTAAAAGAAACAGGCTGGCAGAGGGTGAAAGTCCATATACTGTAAGACCCAGAGCGCCACCTCCTGGAGGAAGGGACCAGGGCACTTCTCATACAAAACTACTGTATGATCACACATTCAAATTACATTGTTCCACCTGCCTTAAGACTAGTCACCTTTACTACAGCAACAGTTAGAAAACCCCAAAAATGTGAATCTGTAGTCGCTCCTGGTAATTCAGCGTTGTGAGAATAAACAATATTGTAATGTCCCACTTCACTTTGAAGGTGGAACTAAACACTAAATTCACTACTAAACTGTATATATGGTGTTTTAATAGTATTATCTATTCTTAGTCGTTTTTTGTAAACTAGGTCAATTTGCAGCTTTCTGATCATAAACATCTAAATCTAAGTGTGTCCTGCCTTTAGTGGCCTCTGCAATTTCAAGTACTATGTGACATCACGGAGGACTGCAGGTGTTTCTGATTACAAACGCCTGGCTGCAGAGGTGGAGTTTTAAGGGTGGATACCTGCTAGACCAATCACACTGTTCCTTATACCCCCCGACCCCGTCTCTCCTCCCATCTCACACTTTTCTTTTAGTTAGTCCAGGTACTGCCCAGTGTAGCAGCTCTATTTGAAATGCGGTTGTGGGCGGAGTTTATGTGTTTAGTCCCACTTTAAGATGCAATCAAACTAACTACAAGCATCATTGCAAGAGGGTTTGGTGCTTCAACTGGTTGAATGGTAAAAGGTTTGGACTGTTCAATTATAGGTTAAAACTGAAAATGCATTGTTTTTTCCCCATATTTTAGATCAAAATTGTTACTTCTGTGTATGATTTTGAATGGTGAGAATAGCCCGGCTGCCCTCCTCTCCACAGGTGGCGCCGCAGTCCAATACAACAACAGGTCCTTTTTTTTTTTTTCAAACAACAGAACAGAAGAAGTGAAAACATAGCATTTATCAGTGTAGGAGGTCCTTGCACGTAAGCTTTTTTCACCGAGAAAAAGAAAAAACGCTAAATGCACCCAAACACAAGAGTTACAATCTGCTGTCAGAAGAGAGACATAATGATAAGATTATTTTTGAGGTTAAACATAAGCTTTATGACACAAACAAAAAAATGCAAATTGAATAAAGAATCTCTGATGTTGGGTTTTGAGAAGATAGTTAAAAGACAGGTGCTAAGCGTATGACTCCCCAAAATCAGCTTCCATTTTTATAATCCTTTAAAATCAAAATTAACTAAGAATGGAGAAAGTAAAACAAAAATCTTTGGAAGAATTCCTTCAATAGACTATCCACTACAGTATATGGAGATGCCACTACCCAGTTATTCATTTTTACCTAAATCATTATTTCGAGCAACTTTTTTTTTTGTAGTTTTGTGTCCTTTTTCGAAAACAAACAAAAAAAAATCCATTTATCTATTTTTTTTTTTTACTAAGAGGTAGATCAACGAAACAAATACATGGTTACAGGTGTGGTGATATCGCAAAGTGGGGAGCGGAGTGGAAAATTTGAGGCAGCGCTGGTAACTTGGAATTTGGGAACCTGAAGGCTGGGAAAACCTGGTTTGAACACCTGGACCAATCAGATTGCTCAAATACTGCCGCTTTTTTGATAAGCCACGCCCCTTCGCTCCACATCTTCCAACAATGTGTCCATATAAGCTTATTTTTTTGTTGTTTTTTTATCGTTTATTTTTACAGTCTCATCTCGTAAAAGTTGGAGAAGTAAATTGTATCTCCGTAACTGAAAAATAAATTATAAAGTCGCATAATTTCAACTGTCCGTCCTTGCGTTCCGTCCGTCCAGCTATGACAGACGCACTTGCTAACAGAATGTTGCCTAGTGTCTAACAATCTTCTTGCTGAGTTTGCGTTGTTTGTTTTTTTTTTTTGTTTTGTTTTTTTGAGGTAGCGTTCCTAGTTATGTGTCGAGAGGTTGTTTCGTCGCGTCCCTCTGCGTATCGGAGAGGGGACATGGGTACAAGACATGGAGGAGTTTGAAGAAAAGATATCTATAACTGACCTCCGAGCCGCTGGTCTTGGAGCCTGGTGAACTACCCTTGGCCCAGTGGAGAAAGCATTGTCACACTTTGAAGAATCTTGTAGCATCATGTCAGCAATTATACCACTGTCAAGCCTTTTAAAAGCATAGGTCTACTGTGCCCTCTTTCCTGTGTGCTAATATCTAATACACTTTCTGCTCTAAACCAGGCACTTCATGGGGACTTAGATTCTGAATTCAAGTCATTTTCGTAAATCTGGGTATTCCTTTTTGCAGTGATTGAAGTGTAATAACAACATGCCTTAGTGCCCGTAATATGCAATGATTGTAACCTCCATCAGTTTAGAGTAGCTAAAGGGTGCTCTTACGACGTTATCTAAATGTGAACATTCATCTCAGTCTCTTGTTCCTCTGTACATTCCTTCTCTTTTTTTAAGAATGTAGCTTGCATAGTACACCCAAATCCCATGGTGTGATTGGCTGAGGAGCAGAAGGCCAATAATCACACATTATGTTATAGTGTGTCAACGGAGCGGAACAGTGACGGCCCACCACCTGGTTCCAGAATAAATTTCTCATTAATTTTTTCTCATAGACTTTCCGAAAAAAAAATTATTAAAAGTTTGAAACAGTTATTGAAATGCTTTGCCAAATTTTGCGTTTTTGGAGCCTTTTGGACTCATTATGGGTATTTGGTGGTGGCTGGTTAGCCTCTGAATTGTCTTTGAACTTTTAATACTTGAATTCTATGGGAAAAATGTATTGAAAAATTATTTACGGAACCAGAGCAGACTTCAAAGATGGTGGGACTGCTGAGCTCCATAATCGCTGTGTTAAAACATTCACATTGAGAATTACTGGATGCAAAGTCAGCTAAATACTTTGCGCACTATCTGCCCTGTTTAAAAGCTGTTGCAAAAGGATTTGGAAAGTGGTACAGTTGTGTCATGTTAGCGGCAGCCTCCTCCACAGGCTTATGGGCAGTGGCTCTCTTATAGACCGGGCTCTTCCAGAAGGCTGCTCGTGGCAGGAGTAAACGTATGTGCCTCTCTTGTGTCAGAGGAGACAGAACGTACACTCGCAGGGCTACTCTACGCGCCAACATGACCCCAGTGGTGATACTGCAGGTGAGATGTGCCTGCGTTTGGCACTGTCATGTACTGAGCTACTGTGTTGTGTAGTAGCTGTTACTGTGCATTTCAAGACAAATATAGTGAAATCCAAAGAGTCAACGTGTCAAAAAATAAAAGAGTAGGTTGTTTAAAAAGGTCGTGTGAGCAAAACGAACACGATGGAGACCAGCGCAAGAGAGGACGAGGGATCCTGACTATCCCGCCCACTCCACAAATTAAATTACTTTTCCGGTAAAATTCAAACTAAAAAATTCTTGCGTCTCTCCTGGAGTTCACTCTTACAGGAGCTTCATTCTGATATTGTCATCGGTTAGTGCAACAGTACGTCCCCAGATGTCACGTCCAAATAAAGCTTGCTGTATTGTCATAAACTCAATCCAAATGAAAAAAAAGATAAATTATTAACAAATCTGAATGGCTGCAGGCTGATTATGAATCCTATAATAGCGTGTCTTGGTGGACAGAGCTCTATGGTTTTGAAAGAGGTGAGAACCCACCCTGACTTGGTTTAGTTCTCAGCTCTGGTCAAAATGGAAGCAGCAGACACAGTAAAATAGACCTTCCCTGTTCGATAGCATGCTACAGTGGCTGTCACCAAGCAGAGGTTACACAACGATTATCTGGCAGTGTCCGTAAATGGCTTGGCGTGATCTTTAGGGTCAGTGACCTTGTGAAATAGAAAAAGTGGTCACTGTGGTCAGCTTATGTCTGTTCTTTTGTACAGGTCAGAATCTATTTTGTAGTGGCGTGTTGAATGTTTTAAACTCCCAATTTTGAGCATCCGTCTGATGGAATTAGACGGAGGGGCCATAGGTTCTCTTCCTACTTTTTTCTGCTTTTTTCACCCAAACCACATCTCCAGACTAAACGGAACATTTCAAACCAGTGAACAGAAACACAATCACACAGGTTGCCAATAGGGAGCTGAGGTGCGGCGGTCAGTGCACAGGGTAGATTCACATTCAGAGAGTCACTTGAGCTATGTGCTGGCTCTGTCCCACACATTTGAGCCCTCTCATAATGTTTGGCATGTCATGATGATGTCATCACAATAAGGCAGGAGAGGAGGGTCCCTCAGGAGCCAGCAGAGCTGAGCTTGGAGACTCCAGGCCCATGAGGAGGCATCCGTGTGCCCCTGTGGACCCCCCTCCACTCACCCCTGTCCCCATTGGTCCCATCACAAACAGTCACACTTCAGGAAGACAGAGAGCCTGTTTTCTAAAAAAGGCAAAATGGCACTTCCCCCATTCCCTCTCCACACTGAATCTCTGCTTTAAAAACAGCCTTTGTGTCATCCTGAGCACATTCATTCAGCACACAAAAAAACAGAAAAAAATATCAAAGCAACAAGACAATACCTAAAAAAAAAAAATAATTTTCTTCTTAAAAAAATAAAAAATATTCAGGTCTCAGCTCTTCTTTTTTCATCTTATATAAAATACCAGCAAGCAAAAAAAAAGTTAGGAATACTGAGGTAACTTTACCCTGAGGTAGGTTTTCTTTTCATTTCTTCTCTAATCTGTTCTAATAACGGCGGAGCGTCCAGGCACAGACCCTGCCCCTCATTATCATACGTAGGCAGGATCCGGAGGCTCCGCCCACAGGCCTTCGGCAGTTTGGGAGAGGGAATCAAAGAGCTGCTCCATTCGGTCTGATTTTACCTTCTCTGTGCTCAAGGCAAGGAGCTTTGGAAGACTTGGCCTTTGGTTCTCCATGCTGGGCCAGGACAGTTATGACAGTGAGGACCATAGAGCTCCTCGTGCTATGCTGTTGGCCAGCGGAAAAGTAATGAGCAGAAACAATGAGACATACTTTGTCTGCCTGTCATTGCAGGACATAGTGTAAAAGGTGTAGTGTCCCAACTCACTGCCTCCTACATTCACCAGAGGGGCCGGGCTAACTCACATATCATATATATATAATATATATAAAATATGCCGTTTAAGGTGCGGGCCGCTAGCCAGCTAGCATAGCTGGCTGTTTTCTACAAAGGTGTCTGAGCGTGAGCTGAGCCTCTGCATTAAAACTGCAGGACTAGCCGCGACCTCGGCGTGCCTTACTGTCTCCTGCTAGGCCTGGAGCCCCCAGCCCCTGCCCGCTGTACACAACTACAGCTACATATGACCGCACAGGGCTGGGCAGCGTCCAGACACAGCATTTTTTAAACTTTTCATGAAGATTATATATTTACAACCTCATATTTTCATTATCTTCTAATCTCTCCACGACTCGGAGAGGTTTTTAAAGAGCAGTGTTAGCATCTCAGCCCCTCTTCTGTACTGACTGTGGTTCAGGCTGAAGAGTGGGCAGGACTATAGACCTGTGCCCACACTTCACCCCAAACCGCTATAGCAGCTCCCTGCTCCCTCTCCCGCCTCGGTTTCACTGCATTCTATCAATAATAGCTCTGAATAAACATTTCTATACATATATCTCTATTTAAAAAACAGCCTTACATCTGAGGCTGAGTTCAGGTGGGTGGTGAGGTGATGGTAGGGCCTGGGCAGTGCCTGAGTCAGTGGACAGGTGTAAGGCTGCTTCCCTAC